>CAKOAT010000002.1:622169-802962 GCA_932364175.1 Eruca vesicaria subsp. sativa
TTACTAACACAACTCAAGCATCAAATGTCTTCGGTTGAATATTGTGAAAGCAATCATTAAGAATAAGTCTACTAGCCATCTTAACACCTTTAACAACAAGTGTCCCTGGTAAAGAATGTTAAAAGCTTAGGAGAGTTGACTCAGACATTTCATCGAACACTTTGTGAGTGGGAAATGTCTAGAGATCAACCTTTGAGTGACTAACACAAAAGAAGCATTAGGATTACTCTACTAGCAAGGAACAAGAATGATCTACACTAAAACAACCTAGAACTAACCTAATCACCCTTAATCTCCCTAACCCATGAATTCAATGGTGATTTACTCACTAATCATCATGATTACTCTTAAACCCATGTTAGATTCAAGCTTAATCATGTAGATGATGAAATAGAAAAGTAAAACAAAGGTTTTTCAATTGTTTTTCTTCAAGAACAAAGATGATCTGCCTGGTAGGCTACAGAGTACTTAAACTTAGGTTTAGGAAGTGTAAAAACATAAAACAAATGACCAAAAGGTCCCTGAAATAACACAAGTTTTCGACCAAAAAAATGACCCGGAGCGACCTCGAACGTCGCTCCAGGAGGTCGCTCTGGCTGGGAGCGACCTATGGACGTCGCTCCGAGACGTCGCTCCAGGGGCTGTTTTGGCTTCCGAAATTGATAGAAACGCGAGCAACCTAGGTGCCTCGCTCCGGGAGGTCGCTCTGGCTGGGAGCGACCTTGGCAGGTCGCTCTGGCAGGTCGCTCTGGGTGGGAGCGACCTTGGTAGGTCGCTCTGGCAGGTCGCTCCAGGATACTCGAACAGGGTGGATATGCCTCTAGTAAATTGGTCATAACTCCTTCATTACATCTTCAAACGACTTGAAACCACTTCCATTAGAAAGCTAACTCAATTTTCTATGTCTCCACAAAATCTTAGCAACAGAAGATATCTTTAAAGGCTCCATCCATGCTCATCTTTCAGCCCCTTTTTGATCACAATGCTCCTAAATATCTCAAATCACTCCATGGCACACTCCAACACCTAATAAGGACAATGAATGCAAAATGAAACCTAGACATGGCTAAATCCTAATCTATATGATGAAAATGCTCATGGATGAATGGGTAAAACAATGCAAATATGCAAAATATCAATGCTCTTAACATTTAAAATATTTTTTTTGTAAACATTTATATTAGCTGATGTAACTAGAAAGCAATAGTATTATACGCTAATCTGAATTAGTAAGCTGTTTTATCAATTTAGAGTAAAAGACAAATAAAATATTCAGCTGACTTTTTTCACTAGTCCAAATAGTTTTTTAAAAATTTTGGTTAGAAAAACTGATTTTCTTATTAAGAGTCAATATTATTTTCCTTGTCAGATAGTTTTATAAAGTTATATACTGTGCTATACGAATTATTTCCTAAACTAAATAGAAAACATCATAAAAACTTAGCGGTTACTACAAAAAATAGAACAATGCATAAGTTTATTCAAACACATCCCTTATATATTAAAAGAGAAGCATTTTGCATTAAATGTTTTCACACCACATTTTCACAATTTATTACCTTATTTATTACCTTCTCACAAGTTATTACCTTATTTACTACCTTCTCACAATATATTGCCTTATTTACTTCAATTATAAAACACACGAGATACTTTAAAACTACAAAGTTCAATATCGCGTGAGACAAGTTCGGAGGCAAGTGAATTGGCTTGAGGGTCGATGTCAAAGTTCTGGAACATCGTTATTTGGGAGGTTGGACGTATCTAAGATGATGGATATGAAGGGCAACGTACCGGAGCCCATGAACGCGATCTTGGTTTGGACATAGCTCGTGTGTAGCGTGAAGAGATTGAACTCAACCTTGCTAAATTTGAGGTAGTTAGTGTACTGAGGATAGATCTAAATGGTGAAGTGTGTTGTCTTCGAGAGATCCCAAGGCCGTATAGTGTGGTGTTTTGAAAACTCTATATCTTCACTACGTAGGTTGGTGAGATTGGTTCTGTAGTTTTGGACTTTTGGGCACAAATTTTTAACGTCGATTTTTGTATCCATAAGAAAAGACATAGACATGACTATTCAACAAATTGTCGACATATATATGTGAAAGGTTTAAGGGCTTTTGAGATTAGAAATTTCGTTATACAAGTCGAGAATTTGCTTCTCGAAATGAGCCTTTTCGCAACCCATCTCGAGACTAAAAGGAGATTTGGGATTGTCTCAATACTCTTAATGGTGTTGACAGTAATATACTTTCATCTTACGTGTTTCCATGTCGCGTGGATGACAAAAAAACAGATATATGAGACAAAATCGCAATTTAACCAAAAAGACAATATTTATAATATAGATATATAATTGGACGATATTAAAACCCGAAACCACCAATCCAAAACAAACTAATATGCAAATAAAACAGATATAATGTCTTCTTATCTTTAAAAATACAACAAATTTAATCATCTCATCCCGTGCAAGGCGCGGATCTAATCCTAGTCATATAATTAAAAACTTAGCAGTTACAACAAAATTGGAGGGATGCATAAATCCGTACGTTCATTTTCCTCTCTCAGATACGGCTATGACAAAACAAATACACATTTGTTGAGCTAGTTGACTCTAAACTTCGATCTGAGTTTTTCGTATGGTATGCCTTGTAACTAACAAGCATCATTTTCGAACCACTGATGCCGAGAGATACTCCCTCTGTTTCAATATAAGTGTCACTCTACAGCTATTCACACGGATTAAGGAAACAATTAATTTTACATATTTTCTATATAAAAACACAATTACCCATACACCTAACCATATTTTAACCAATAGAAAAACAAATTACATAATAAAATTAATAAATTTTACATTGAAAACCGAAAACGACACTTATTTTATAACACAAAAAATTCTCTACAATGACACTTAATATAAAACGGAGGGAGTATTAGTTAAGGAATACATAGTGTGATATAACTTAAAATAACAACATGAATCCAGTGGAAATTAATGCAAGACCCACAAAACGAGATCCGACACAAAGCTAATTAGAGTTTTTTTAAAGAAACCCCTAATTAATGTCTGTAGAGATTCTTAAAATAAATGGTGTTTTGATAAAAAGCCTCAATAGAAGTTTCAACTATCACATTAAATGATATACCACATGAGTCCAAGCTTCTAATCCACTCTTTCCCAAGTGTTACTCTTCTTTTTACTCTCATAGCTTTCCTTTGGCTCCTTCTTCTCCCTCATCTAACTTACAGCTTCTTTATCTATTCCATTATAAGAAAGAGTATATATGATGAGTCCAGCATCATTTTCAAAATATTTCTTCACGTATATAAAATCCGCAATAGGTAAAACATATACGTCTAACAGAAATTGATCGCGTACCCAATTAGCAAAACTTTAGAAACTTTTATTTTAAAAATAAAGTTTCATCTACGTACGAGGAAAAACATACTCCACCCCTAGAAACCATAGTGTTCGAAAGTTGTTATGATTCTTAATAATATATCAAATTCATGTGATGCATAATCTAAGGAATGTTTTTAACCCCAGAATGCCGGGGACATACATCAAAAACCATTTGACTAGTTTGTGACCATCGCCCACAATAATCGTTACTAAGTTATTCGCTTGATAGCATGATTATTCGTATATTTTATATGTATGTTTTTTTTAAAAACTTTATTTCATATGTATGTTAATTAGTGAGTAGTTTAAAGTCATGAACATCTATCAACTTGGATGTGTTAGGCATTCACAATTAATGTATGATGCATCAGATTTATCCAGAAGTGTCTGTTTGCACCTCCAAATTGTAATCAACTTCTATCAAAATAGCTGGCATACATCTAAAGATTACTAACATATTTTAATTTATCTAGAAGTGGTTCAAATATAGTGACCAAATCACAATCAACCCCTAACTTGGGCTACAAAAATCAGTCATTTTCCACTACACCTGTCGATCAACATATCTTTTCTAATGAATATCTTAGTAGCTGAATATCACAATCTCGATCTGATTGCCAACATTGATTGTCAATGCATTGATTTTTCTTTAAAATCTCATTTTAGGTTTTTGACTTTACTCTTAGTTTTACAGTAGATTTGAAGTGTTGAACCCAACTTATTATAGGTGTTGAATTTTAATAAGAAAGAATAAAGATAAGTTGGTTCCACAACAACGCTTACTATTAAAATTCTTACAGTAAACAGTTTAAAAGCCTAATTTGTTAAACAGATTTTTCATATGTTCTAACAGTAAAGAACTCACGAAAACTCTTACAATTCAAGTTGGAATGAAAATATATTTTGAGCTTACGAAACATCTTCAAATACTTAATGGGAGAGTTTTTTTCTCACTTTTCTTGCATTATTGCATTCTAAATCAAAGGACTCCATTAATAGGACCACTCGAGAGAGGAGGATCAATAGTTTAGGTACTAATGGATGGATATATTTTAGAATTAGAACTGTCGCATTGGGAAGTGCCTGTTGTTAATGTAGTTTAGATTCATTCGTAAGAAAGAACAAAAAATTCCTAAAAATTGAAATTAAAGTAAATAACAAACAAACGAAATAAAGAAGAGAGAACAGACATCTTTGGGCACCTCGGAGAAAAATAAGCATGTGAGACTCGATGCACCTCATTAAATGCTTTACGATATGACATGGAAGATTCGGTTCTCGGTATTTGCTCTTTTGTTTTGTTTTCTTCTTTTTTTCTTACCAAAAGAAAAATTAAAATCTTTGAAAACGTTGAGGAGACAAGAAGCAATGTTTGACGAGTTCAGTAAAATTATTAAAGTATCTTTTACGTTGAAGAGGTGGAAAAAAATTAAAAGACCTGAAGTTCTTTTGTTTAAAAGTTAGCTGAATGAGTGAAAATGAGTTTCTGTTTTGTCAGAATTCCAAATTAAACACCATTTTATAAACATTTAATGTGTAACTGTGAGATTCTGTAAGAAACAAAAAGAAGCAATCTGGAACATCAGAGCTTCGTGCTAATCCGTAGACTTGGACTCTACCAGTTGCCGCTTCATCTCAGTTATTTTAGAGTTTCAACTCTAGTTTAGTAGTACTAGTTTTCAGTATCAAACTTGACTGACATCATACAAAAATTACTATTATTTCATAATAAATGTCTTCTTAGATCTTTCACACCATTAAAATTTTGTTATACATTTAAGCAGTGGCGGAATCAGATTTTTTTTAACTGGAGTCAGAATTTTTTCTTTCGAAACATAATTTATGAACTGTCGAAAATATAAATATATTCTACGATCACTTATAATTTGAAATTATATTTTTTATCACAGTTTCATTTTTTATATTTAGAATATTTTTTTTATAAAACAAATACAAACAATCATTTAGAACTGATCATCAATATAATTTCGTAATAATGTTTTGTAATGTTTTGACGATTTTTTTTCTATTTTAGAAACTATCGGACCATTTAAAAAGATTTTATATTCAGATAAACTGATATGTGAAATTTTCTATCTGATAAATTAAAAATTTAGTTTGTTTCTAAATATAAAACAAACTGTTGAAAATATTTAGATCATGAATATAAACCCTAAATATTTTTTTCCGTAAAACATTATAAGCAAAGGTGCAGAATATAACAAGAAAAATTAGTCTGGATTTTTTATACATCTTTAATGTTAAAAAAGTATTACATCTAATACTCTTGCTTTAACAATATTATACTTTTATATATTTATATAAAATATTAATTATATTCAAATTATATTACAAAACTATGAATTATGTCTTAGTTATTGATTAAATATACTATGATGTTTTATTTTTAAAAATATAAAGTAAATGATAATAGTCATTATTTGTGATTACTTACTTGAAAATAAAATAAAAACATTGTAATTACGTAAAATAATTTAAAAAATATAAAAAATATAATTTATTTATGTTTAATTAGAAATTTAAACTAATTGATAATAATAGTTCAAATATATTAGTAAATGACATGATAAAATATGTATATAAAATATTGGTGTAACAAATAGTATTATATTAAATTTGGTAAACACTATTTATTGTATACCAATTTTATTGGAATGATAATCAAGTTTGATGTCTTAATAGAGATGAAATTACATTAAATTTGGTATTTTAGTGTTCCATCAGAATTAGCCTTAGTTACGAAAAATCACATGTACTACTCACATGATTGCAATGTACCATCAATCATGTCGTACAAGATTACTATTCCACGCAACTATGAATGTTTTACTGATTTGAGAAACCTTTTGCCAATAACCATAATCACAATACCATGATCAATCATAAATTCATAATAAACCTTTGCAAAAGTACTACAGTCGACACCAACCGTTTCTCTTTTTGTTTTCCATCTCAAATAAGCAAAAAAAAAAAAAAAGAGAATAAATTGAAGTTTAGCATGCATTTTTTAAGGTAAGGTTATATGCATTTTTTAGCCAAAAGAGGAATCACGGTTTAGCATCATGCTTCGAATATGAATATTTATGAATATTGTTGAGATCATGGAGTAGAACTAGCCTGAGATTTAGAAGATCATAGACTATTTATTAAAGATTCGAACTAAAAATATTTTTAGTAAATTTAGGACTGTAAATATTTTTTAGAATTTTTTTATATAATTTTCTTTAAATATTTTGAAATACTAAAATCAGTGTTTTATTTGGCTTGGCTCCGAATACATTCTAAATGAGTAATATATTATGATTCTTTCTCGTACCATGGTATTATGGCTCTTTTTTGTAGGCTAAAGTATTTGTTCTGTTTACTGAGTTCCATATTGTTTCTCAAACCGTAAATTGTTATGAATTTATGGACGAGTGCTGATGAACTATTAAACACGTTAAAACAGAAAAAAAGAAAATTGAGGGGAATATTTTTTCTTTTACTTTTGAAAAAAAAATCATAAATACCCAAACTAAATTTAGTTAAGCTTTTTAATATTCATATTTTTCACTATCTAGTTTAATACACCAACTAATTATTTTATTCATTTCAGTATATAAAATTTTATAATTTTGCCCATTTTAATACTCAATTTTTTTTTTATTTTAATAAAAAATACTAATACTTTCCAACAAATTTTAAAAGTCTCAAAAATTTACAGAAATTATAATTTTATTTTTTGTTTGAGAAATATAAGTATATTAGTTTTGTATAATCTTAAATTTTGTAATAAAATTTTTAAGTTTTAAATATTGAATTTAGTTTGTTTTCAAAAATATTAATAAATTAATTTGTTTTTCTTCAAAATTAATGTTTTAAAACTTTTAAATTTTATACATAGTTTATTTACCTTATTTTTTAAATCTTCAAGTAAAATTAGAAAATTTACGTATTTTCTTAGGTTTTAGATTTTTTTTTAAATTTCATTCGAAACTTATTAGTATTATTAAAAACAAAAAAGTTTAGATATTAAAATGAGCATAGTTATAAAAGTTTGTGTATTAAAATTGGTAAAATAGTTAGTTGGAATATTAAACTGAATAGAAAAAGATTAGATATTAAAAAGCTTCACGAAATTTAGATGTAGTATTTTTATGGAATTTTCCCTTTATTTTTCTAATAAATTGTGGATAAATAGTTACAAACTCTAAATACGTAAACCCCCCCAAATGGTTAACTCCAACCTAGAACGGTATCAGGTATGTATCAGTTTGATCTCAATTAGGACACCTTAGGCAGTACTTACTCAATTTAAGTCAACTAGAACATCAGCATTACATGCATAAAATGTTATCAACATATATGTATTTGCGTTGGTTCACATTTTTTTTTAATTATATTTTTGTGTTTTATTTCAATTTTAAACGATTCCATAACAATTTTTAATAGTAGCAAACACACAAAAAAATGTTTCGAAATTGTCTTGCATTTGCAAAAATATTAATATGAAAAAATTGATGTTTTATGTTTCCTTAAGTATAAGCGAACTTAAAGTTGCGTTTCAAACATTGAAGCCCTAAAATGAACAATATCATTGACAAACAATATGTCAAAGTTTCCTAGCCACATATATTGCTACACAGCTGTATATATGAATAAGTGTTGGCCAGGTAAAAGAGTGAAATCATACTTAAATTAGTCAAATACATTCTCGTACATTTTAATTGTTAAGATTAATGATAATATTCTGAGCTGAAATCGATAGACACAGAAAAAGAATGGAAAAACTCTTTAAAAACTTAAATTAATATTCACTTCAACTTTAATTTCAAAATTATTTAAGTAGTATATTAAATCATCAAGTTAATTTTTCAGTATGACTTTACTTATTCTTCAAGTAGAAAATGTGATTAGTTTGTCGGTGAATAAGATAACGTGTCAATTTTTTTTTCTTAAAAAATAATAATTATTTAATCAATTAATCAAAAATAAAAGAAAATTTTAAAAGAATTTTTTTCAAAATAGAATAAGAAATAATTTAAATTTTAGAAAATCAAATAAAAGCTCTACAATTTTGTGATTCTTTTTTGTTATAAGGCTTGAGTCACACAACCTTACTGTTTCACACATACAATTACCACTACTCCGCTGGAAAAGGTAATGATGGAAATTGATAATTTAGGTCTTGTTTATTTCAAAAGTTAATCTATCGTGGAACAAACCAAGGGAAGTAAAACATAAACATTAGGGTAGACTCAACACTAGCTATATTACAAGCAATGAACTTGAATAAACACTAGTTGGATTTTTTTTTACATCAAACACTAGTTAATCTAATGTGAAAATTCCACAGTTTCTGTACTTTCTCAATATATAGTGCCAAGGATTCCTCCAGTCTCAAGATATACTTGGGCCGTTCGAGTTTTGATTTGGGCTTAGTATGTGCCAGTCTGATCAACAAACACGAGTTTTTTTTTTTTTTTTGTCACGAACACGAGTTTTACAAGGGTGCGCATTATAGCTTTTGGAGCTCAAATAGAGAGGCACTTTCACAACCAGAGAAGAAAATCAGAAATCGGAGACTAAAGGAATATAGATGAAAAGCCAGATACCGTTATCTGCAGTCGTAGGTGTTAAATCTTGAATCGGCATACCTGTGTTACACTTTACAAATATATTCATGAAAATTCACCAGCCACGAACTACAACTAGCCCATCTCAAGACACTACTCCCAAAATTCAAAAAATATGTGCAAATGTTGTTGCTCGTATCTCTATAATCTATATCTATACTATTATTTGCGAAGTGATTTTTCGCAACGGAGCTCTCACGTTAAAAGTTAGAGTGGTTAATATCGATTATACCCTTAATGAAAATAATATATAAATCAGCTAAAAATAAAAACGAAATTAATACTTATTTGATTAGATAAATGATTTAAATTAATAATAATGATAAAAATTATCCAAAATAAAAACGAATAAAAGTTAGAGTGGTTAATATTGATTATACCCTTAATGAAAATAATATATAAATCAGCTAAAAAAAAAAAATTTAATACTTATTTGATTAGATAAATGATTTAAATTAATAATAATGATAAGAATTGTCCAAAATAAAAACAAATTTAATAATTATTTGATTAGATAAATGATTTAAATTAATAATAATGATAAGAATTATCCATAATCTAAATATATATTTAAAAAATATATTTAAGTAATATCTATTTTACCCTTAATGAATTTTTATATATAACTAATTTTATAATTAAAAACGAAATCTAAAAAATAAAATTAGAGTAGTATGTTATTATCTTAGATAACTGAGAACAATTAATATAATAAATTTATAAAAAAAATCAAAAATAAGAAAAACGAATTTCAATGATTTTAGATTTATCTTTATCTAAAACTCTTTTATATTGGGTTATAAAGTCTATATTAACCTTGAAAAATAATTATATTAGTTGATATATAATTAATTATAAATTAGAAACAAATTTTTTTTTTTTTTTGAAACAACAAAACGAATTTTATTAATTTGATAATTATCCTTATTTTAAATTTTTATATTATGTGATAAAGTCTTTATCAACCTTGAAAAATAATTATATTCATTAATATATAATTAATTCTAAATTAAAAAAATGAATGTCATAAATTTGATAATTATCCTTATCGAACTTTCTTATATTGTGTTATAAAGTCTTTATTAACGTTGAAAAATAATTTTATTTGTTAATATATAGTTAATTATGAAAAATCAATTCGCAAAGAATTTATGTATAGATAATTTATATTGTATTATCCAAAACATTATTAAAGATAATTTTTTATACATTTTTTTGTTATGTCTAAAAATGATATTAATTTATTACTAAATACTTTAAGTTTATGAGTATTTTCAAATATAAGTTGTGTAATGAAAATTATTTATATGATGATGAAAATTTTTATATATAGAAATATATGTTTAGTTTTTGATTAAATATTTTGAGTTTATGAACAATAATTTATTATAATTTACATAAATTGATTATATATTTATTTATAGATATTAGTAAAATTATTAATCCCGCAAGTGCGGGTAAACTGCCTAATTAAAGAAAATAACCGTTTCAGATTTGGTCACTTATGATTTAGCCTTGAAATATCTTTGGCAATGTAAACATATATATTTTAAAAATAGATTTATGAATGACAGTTGATGCATAAAAGGATATTAATAAATCCTTCGAAAATATTTAAGAAACTATACTAAACAAAAATGTTATGTGACATCTAGGCTCTTGCAGCCTCTCGAATTTGTTTTTTAAAAAACCTAATAAGATAATCAACAAATTTCACAAACTTTTCTTAAATGGCAAGTATTTTGGAAGCACTAAAATGTATTACAAAATTAGTTCAAGAAGGAAGTTTAAACAAAAATAGTTTGTGAATTCACACTATTGTCGCGAATTCATCATTTGTATGTTTAATAAATGAGTAGTGTGCCTATTTTAAGAAATAAATTTCAATGAGCGTATTTGCTATTAACTTAACTGATGAAAGGCAAATGAATTTCTGTAAATTTGGCCTGTGGGGATGTAAGTAATGTCTTCGTCGGACGTGTAATTCTTAAACTTGACGGCTCTTCTGATTGCAACCCTTGCTTTCCTCAACTCCTTTTCTCTTCTCTCAAGATTGCTCCTTTTCTGCCGAAGTGATTTTTCGCAACGGAGCTCTCACGTTAAAAGTTGGAGTGGTTAATAGCGATTATACCCTTAATGAATAATTAAAAATTTTCAATATATAATTAGCTATAAATAAAAACGAATTTCAGTGGTTTAAGATTTATCCTTATCTAAAAATATTTTCTACTATTTTAAATAGTCTTTATTAATCTTGAAAATAGTTTTATTTGTTAATATATAATTAATTATAAATTAAAAACAAATTTCATTAATTTTATAATTATCCTTATCTAATTTGTTTATATTGTGTTATAAAATATTTATCAACATTGAAAACTAATTATATTTGTTAATCTCTAATTTATCATTGATTAAAAAACTCATTCATTTGATAATTATAGATAAAAAATAATTTATATTGTGTTATCCAAAAAATTAATTTTCATCTTATTTTAAAAATAAAACTAAAAAAAAATTCCTACATATTATTTTCTATATATTTTTATGCATACCAGAGTATTTCAAATTTATTTACACAATAAAAGATAATTTTATTATACTCAAATTTTTTTTCATATCTTAAAATTTGATATTAATTTATTACTAAATATTTTCACTTATAAGTGTTTTTAAATTTAATTTATGTAATGGCAATTATTATATTATGATGTAAAACATAATATATATATAAAAAATATTATTAAATATCTTGAATATATAAACAATAACTTATTTTAATGTTACTTAAATTGATTACATATTTATTTATAGATATTAGTAAAATCATTAAGCCCGCATGTGCGGGCAAAAACACCTAGTATTATTTGAGAAGTCACTTTCTTAGGTGTCGCGCTCACGTTAACTTTCACGCTGGTTGATTACTATGATAACCCTAATGAATTAAAAATATATTTAAATATTATTATTTCCTTTTTAAAATCTTCCAAATAACAATATAAAAAGGAAATATTTATAAAATTTACAAACTATTTAAAACGAAAAAATAAGTATATATAATATGGTTTCATAAAAAAAGAAAGTTTACAAAATAGTAATATTTAACTTAAATATATTTTAAATAGCATAAATTATAACCATTTGAAAAGTAATTTGAGCATATCTATGCATTAGCAAGATTAGGAAAGAAAAAAATTGATGAATACTTTTTATTTTTAAAAAATCACTAGATGATATCAAATTCTACCATTTCAAGCACTTGAAATATCCGCTCTATCCAAGCACTCCAGGAAGCATTTGAAATATAATTTACTTTAGAAGTTATAATGGTGGTCGTAACTCTAACCCAATAAAAAAATCTCTGACCAACTCACTCGAAACATCCTTTATATAATAATTGAGAAGTATTATAACCTTTAGGTATAGTCACGTGTCATCATCAAAATGATTTTCAAAAATTTAGAAAGATATGTTGATCAATCTAAATATATAATATACTTTTTATTAAACTAATAATAAAATTAATTAAGATGAGGCCCATGACATAATTAATTACTTTGAATAACTTCAAATGGAGTTGAGTTTTACTTCAATGTATTATTTCATTTTTCACTCCAAAATCGAATATTCTTAATATATTATCTTTTATATTTATTTAAAATTAATAATATCACATTTCCTTTATACTATTTACAAAACAGTCTATTTTCACTTTATAACAATTCTATTAAATATAATCACAATTAAATTTTTATTATATAAATAAAATTAATCAACATGGTTTAATAAGGAAACATTTACTACATTAAAAATTTACATTACATAGCCTAAACACAATAATACATCAACTTAAATTATTCATTAGAATTAGTAAAATTTACATTACATAGCTTATATTTATTTCTATATATGTATGATTTTTTATGTTTTATATTATATTTATTTTGTTGCATAAAATAGTTCATTAGATGGCTATTTATATGATTAAAAAATATCATCAGTATTTATAATATATATAGTAAAATAACATTAATCTATTTAGTTATAACAATATTTTATTAAAAACGAAAAAATATTTAAATATAAAGGACCATTTTATAAATAAAAAAGTTCAATTCCATTTTGGAGTAATGAGTTGGTTTACTTCATATTTGGAGTAATCATGTCTATTACTCTATTTTAGAATGGGTTTTAGAATGGGATTAGGGATGATTTACTGTAAAATGAAATTTGAAGTAAGGTTGGATATGCTCTTAACCGTAACTTAGATATATATTTTAATTTAATAGAAAGTAGAATCCCCTATATATTATTTGAGAATCATTTAAAAAGTTGTAACCTTAAGTTTGTAAGAATTAAAAATAACCCCAATCCTATGTGGCATAGCTCTTTGGCTTCTATTTCAAATCCCAAGGATTCTAGAGCATGTGATATAATGTATAGTTTAAAAATTATATTCTCTAGCAATATAATATTATGTAGGCTATAGTTGGTTGCATATATCAAATATTTATTGTTTCGCATGCTTTCCTTAAATAAAACCTACGGAATTACCTAATGTGATCAAAATATATATATGACAATTAATGATTTTAAACATAAAGATTTGATAACAATTTGTATACTTTTTTCATTTTGTTTATTTCTTTATTATTAAAATAAATTACACAATTACATTAATCATATAATTAAAATCTAGATTTTTTTGTATATGTTGTATTTCGAATTTTTCAAAATGAATATAAATTACTAAAACTGTTAAAAGTCCCACATAAACTTTTAATATCAAAGTTTTAATTTTTTTTTCTATACTAAAATATAATGATTATAAGACCATATGAAGAAATACTTTTAGTTTAAATATATTTAATATCATTTTAATTAAACTATACATCATATGAAAATACATACTTATATTTTGATATTTGCCTTGAACATATATTGAAAAGTTAATATTTTAATTATGAAATATGTAATTGTTTTTTTTTTAAATGATTATAAATTATTGAAACTACTAAACATCTCACATTAAAAAAAATTCGCTGGTGTAAAGTTTTGTTACAAAAATATGCAAATAATCATAAAATCATATGAGTAGAAACCTCATTTGATAAATATCTATATTAAAAGTGTGTTATATTACTATGTTTATATCATTTAAATTTAATTATATATCATATACAATATAGAAGATTGATTATTTTGATTTATTTACCCTAATTGTGAATAAACAAATGTAATAGTTAAATTTATATGCATACGCCAATTTATTACATAATAGTAACTGATTTCTTAGTTATTTAATATATATTTATTATTTTCTTATTTATAATATGCAGAAAAATATAAAATAAATAATAAATATAAAATAATTATTGTGCATAAAGTGCAGATCTTAACCTAAGTATGTATCTCTTTAATTATTTTAAATCTTAAGTATTTTCTAAACCAAAAAAAATGAGAATAAAATTCAAAATAAATATTTATATCGAGTTAATTTTTAAATTGTTAAAAAATGGAAGATAAATTCAAAAAACATAGCAAGAGAAAAATGGAAGACAAATAGGACTGACACGTGAACGTGAACTTCTCATAACCATAATTAATTTTTAAATTGTTAAATCATGATATAAAACTGAGTTAATTTTTAATTTGTTAATTTTTAATTTTTTAAATCATTATGGTTATGTTAAATCATGACAATAATTAATTTTAAATTGTTTATATTTATTTGAAAAACTTAATATATTGTTTTTAAAAATAATTTAAAATTTAACATAATTTTTTATAAATTATTTTTAAAAATAATAATTTGTAAAAAAATAATTTTATAATATTATTAGACAGATAAATAAATTATATTAAATTAGTTTTGAAACTTTATATATTCTAAATGCAAATATTTTAGCAATTGCTTCTTAAAAAATATTAGGAAACTTGCTAATACTCTACCAATCAAGCCCAGTGACACTCCATTTATTTTCCATCACTCGAACACTTAAAAGTGAAAAAATATATGAAATCAGATCCATTAAATTATAAGATTTCATCTATATTTCTAACTAAAATTGTTTCTGATCCTATGTATAGATAATTATATAAAAATTTCAAAATTCTTAAATTTTAAATACATACAAAAACAATTATATGTAAATTTTAAATTTGTCAATACTAAAATTTAATATTTTATTTACATATATTTACCCTGCGCAAGTTATCCTAGTGTCTAGTTATTGTAAAAGAGGGAATCGTCTAATTATTTCCACGTGTGCGGGTGGGAGAAATCAAACCTTAAACCCAAAACGACGCCGGTTAGACAATACCACAATTCAACCGAACCCCCTTCCCATTTCATCTCTCAAATAAAATCTCTGAGATTTTTCCAATTCCCTCATTTCAGTAAAACCGATCAGATCTCAAAAGGTACGTCTCCGAAGAATCGATTCCAAAATTAGGGTTTAGAATCGCTTCCCTTCCTCTAAGCTTGAATCAATCTCTTGCGTTCCCTGCAGGTTCTTCGATCACTTTATGCTTCACAAGCGAGCTACTGAACCATCTGAGCACAACGAGAAAACCGTCACCAGTCCCGATTCAGCATCGTCGCCGATCAAGAAACGCCGTATCCACATGGCTTTCGGTAACTCTAACCGTCAGGAGATCGATGAAGATCTGCACAGCAGGCAGCTCGCCGTCTACGGACGCGAGACCATGAGGCGTCTCTTTGCTTCCAACGTTCTCATCTCCGGGATGCACGGCCTTGGCGCTGAGATCGGTATCTATTCTATTTTTTGAGATGTTTGCGTTTGTTTTTTTTTTGGAACTTGTGATGGGATTATTGTTTTTGTTTGCAGCTAAGAATCTGATTCTTGCTGGTGTGAAGTCTGTGACGCTTCATGATGAGAGAGTGGTGGAGTTATGGGACTTATCTAGCAACTTTGTTTTCTCTGAGGATGATGTTGGCAAGAATAGAGCTGATGCTTCTGTTCACAAGTTGCAGGATCTTAACAATGCTGTGGTTGTCTCTAGCTTGACTACAAGCTTAACCAAAGAGCATCTCTCAGGTTTCCAGGTCGGTGGAATATGTTAGATATATTTGTAGTTATGGTAACTTTTTGATTGAATTGATAACACATAGGCTATAACATCTACTTTTCTTGATGTAGAAGATTGGTGTGGAATTTTTCTGTTTGTGGTTCTTATTGGCTTGTTTTTAGGATAATTTGTTTACTTTCTTGTGATACAGGTTGTTGTTTTCTCTGACATAAGCTTAGAGAAGGCGATTGAGTTTGATGACTATTGCCATAGCCATCAGCCTCCTATAGCTTTTGTCAAGGCTGATGTCAGGGGTCTTTTTGGTTCCGTGTTTTGTGATTTTGGGCCTGAGTTTGCGGTTCTCGATGTTGATGGGGAGGAGCCACACACTGGCATTATTGCGTCTATCTCTAATGAGAACCAGGCGTTTATCTCCTGTGTTGACGATGAGAGACTTGAATTTGAAGATGGGGACCTTGTTGTTTTCTCTGAAGTTGAGGGTATGACGGAGCTGAATGATGGGAAACCAAGGAAGATTAAAAGCGCACGGCCATATTCATTCACCCTCGAGGAGGACACCACAGGGTATGGGACATATGTGAAAGGTGGTATTGTCACTCAGGTGAAACAGCCGAAGTTGCTGAATTTCAAGCCGTTGAGGGAAGCGCTTACGGATCCAGGGGATTTTCTGTTTAGTGATTTCGCTAAGTTCGATCGGCCTCCACTCCTTCACTTAGCATTCCAGGCACTTGATAAGTTTACTTCTGAAGCTGGCAGATTTCCTGTTGCTGGCTCCGAAGAAGACGCTCAGCAGCTTATATCTATTGCCACATCCATGAATACTGGGCAGGGTGATTTAAAGGTGGATAATGTCGACCATAAGCTTCTACGAAACTTCTCCTTTGGAGCCAGGGCTGTTCTTAATCCCATGGCTGCAATGTTTGGCGGTATTGTTGGTCAGGAGGTTGTCAAAGCTTGCTCTGGAAAATTCCATCCCCTCTTTCAGGTAACATTTCTTTTTCCATGTAATAGGGGAAAATATGTTTAACCTTTGAATGCCTAGTCAATAATTTTGAATACCAGTAATAAATATATATATATTGTTTCTCTTGTCATGGGTTCTGATGTTGAACTTCTTATATTCTGTATCAGTTTTTCTACTTTGATTCCGTGGAGTCACTCCCCTCTGAACCTCTTGATTCTAGTGACTTTGCTCCAAGGAACAGCCGGTACGATGCCCAAATATCTGTATTTGGGGCTAAGTTCCAGCAGAAACTCGAAGATGCTAAAGTTTTCACAGTAGGGTCTGGTGCTCTTGGCTGCGAGTTCTTGAAAAATATGGCTCTGATGGGGGTTTCATGTGGAAATCAAGGGAAGTTAACAGTGACAGATGATGATATAATCGAGAAGAGTAACCTCAGTCGTCAATTTCTGTTCCGAGATTGGAACATTGGACAGGCTAAATCCACAGTTGCTGCTTCCGCTGCTGCAGCTATAAACCCTAAGTTCAACATTGAGGCCCTGCAGAACCGTGTGGGCGCTGAGACTGAGAATGTATTTGACGATGCCTTCTGGGAGAACTTAACTGTTGTCGTCAATGCATTAGATAATGTCAATGCGAGGCTCTATGTTGATTCGAGGTGCTTGTATTTCCAGAAGCCTCTCCTTGAGTCTGGGACTCTTGGTGCAAAGTGCAACACACAGATGGTCATCCCACATCTAACTGAAAATTACGGTGCCTCGAGAGACCCACCAGAGAAACAGGCTCCCATGTGTACAGTGCATTCGTTTCCCCATAACATTGATCACTGTTTAACTTGGGCTCGCTCTGAGTTTGAGGGTCTGCTTGAGAAGACTCCAGCTGAAGTGAATGCATATCTCTCTAGCCCGGTTGAATACACTAACTCAATGATGAGTGCTGGCGATGCTCAGGCGAGGGAAACATTGGAGAGGATCGTTGAGTGCCTTGAAAAGGAGAAGTGTGAGAACTTCCAAGACTGCTTAACCTGGGCTCGTCTCAGGTACTGACATTCTCTTAATGTGTACAAGTCCTACTTAGGTTTTAAGAAGACTCATTATTGTGTTTCTACTTTACCGTGACCAGGTTTGAGGATTACTTTGTTAATCGTGTCAAGCAATTGATATACACATTTCCTGAAGATGCTGCGACAAGTACCGGAGCTCCATTCTGGTCTGCTCCAAAAAGATTCCCACGTCCGCTTCAGTACTCCTCTTCTGATCCAAGCCTCCTTAACTTCATCACAGCCACTGCTATTCTAAGAGCAGAGACATTTGGGATCCCTGTGCCTGAGTGGACCACAAACCCAAAGGAAGCAGCTGAAGCTGTTGACAACGTGATAGTCCCAGACTTTGAGCCAAGGAAAGATGCAAAGATTGTGACAGATGAGAAAGCCACCAGTTTAACCACTGCTTCGGTGGATGACGCTGCAGTCATCAACGACCTCATTGCTAAGCTTGAGCGGTGTAGGCATAACTTGTCTCCAGAGTTCAGGATGAAACCAATTCAGTTCGAAAAGGTAAATATCCTCTCTGACTCTTGAAAATCTAATTGCTGTTGATCGAAAGTAACATGATGTGTGTTTTGTAGGATGATGATACAAACTATCACATGGATGTGATAGCGGGTCTTGCCAACATGAGGGCTAGGAACTACAGCATACCTGAAGTCGACAAGCTGAAAGCAAAGTTCATTGCAGGGAGAATCATACCAGCCATTGCTACCTCAACAGCCATGGCTACTGGTCTAGTCTGCCTCGAGCTTTACAAGGTCCTTGATGGAGGACACAAAGTGGAAGCTTACAGAAACACATTTGCCAACCTAGCGCTCCCACTCTTCTCAATGGCTGAACCGGTTCCTCCGAAGGTGGTGAAGCACCGAGACATGGCTTGGACCGTTTGGGACAGATGGGTCCTTAAAGGAAACCCGACACTGCGTGAGGTGTTGAAGTGGCTGGAGGACAAAGGACTTAATGCTTACAGCATCTCATGTGGAAGCTGTCTTCTGTTCAACAGTATGTTCCCGAGGCACAAGGAGAGGATGGACAAGAAAGTGGTGGATCTCGCTAGGGATATCGCTAAACTGGAGCTGCCGCCTTACCGTCACCATCTTGATGTAGTGGTGGCTTGTGAGGATGACGATGACAATGATGTCGATATTCCTCTCGTCTCTATCTATTTCAGGTGAGAATTTATCAATAAGAACACGAAAAAAACAGAGAAGAGGAAGATGAAAACTCTTTGTGTGTGTTTTGTCTCTTTTTAAGAATGTTTGTTTCGGATGCTTGTGGCTGTTGACTGATATTTACTTGGGGGATAGAGAGAGAGAGAGAGAGAGAGAGACCCATTCTATTTTATCATCTCACTTCTCGTTCTATTTCGGGGTCTCTTCTATTTCGTTTTTCATGTTACAATTCTTGGTGCGGTTTTACCCGTTGAAGAACCAAAAACAAGACTTCTTTTATTTCACTCTCTAATTCAATTACGTAAAACTGAATATAGAACAACTGAAAAAAAAAAAAAACACAGAACCAAATGTTTAACTATTTGATTCAGACAATCTTAGATTGGTAACTGCTAAACCGTTTGGACACCATCTTCATCAGTAAGATGACATTTAGTAACAATGGAAAGAGGCAAAAGTTATATTATATCAAGGAAAACAACATCAAAAAATCAGCAGGACAACGAAATTTTATTAATTAAGAAAAAAACAAGCACAAGTTATATTAAATCAAGGAGAGTATCAAACAACAACATCTAGAGAGTGCTCCGTGCATCCTCTCAACAAGGAACTTCGTCTTGCGAATGAATACGTCAGGTGAGCGAGCCAACAAGTGTATGGAAGTGCTTGGAAACGAGGGAGAGTGTTGGATAATGCCATCTTGGTAAACGCGCTAAGATGTCAACGATGACTTTGTGGGGAAGTGTCGTAATCACGGACCGTGGCTCCTCCTTTTCCATAACTTTGGAAGACATCACCCAAATCTGATAGAAGAAGAAAGCAGAAAACCCTAATTTCTTTCTAGCTGGCTAGTCATGTGTCCTTATTTATATATATATAAAAGAATTATGGAGAAGTTACAAATCAATCAGTAAATTCACTTGAATTTTATAATAGAGAAATATATTTTTAAATTATTAAAAATATAACAAATAAGCAAAATTACAAAAATCATGGAGAAGTTACAAATCAATCAGTAAATTTACTTGAATTTTATAATAGAAAAATATATTTTTAAATTATATATGAAATTATTTAAATAAAGTAAATAAATAAATTTATCTAAAATCAAGGAGAAGTTGACAACTAAGCAAATTTACTTCTTATATAATAGTATAGATATATATATATATATATTTATTTTTCTTCTGAAAAGTCATTTTTTATGGATCCATTGCCTTTTTAGCATTTCTTTTTTTTTTAATTCATAATATTTATTTTATCTTAATGGAAATAACAAAAATATAAATATCTGAAAATGTTTATATAACTATTTGAGAATTTGGTTTTAAAAAATATAAATTGTACCCACATTAACTTTTACAAATCTAATTATTTATTAATAGATTAAAAAAAAATGTATAAGTATTTACATTTTAAGAAAAGTATAACCAGTTGTATATGATAGAATATAAATTTCTTAATTTTACTAATAAATTACTTAAGTATATTGTAATCAACAAATCAGTTGTATATTTAAAAGCACGATTTCAAAATTTAAGTCTTTTTGAATTTATGTCCATAAAAGAAAATGCACGACGAAAAAACTCAGTTTGATCTAAGCTTTTTTCCATCATCATCACACCTCTAATGCCTTTCCTCACCGACCTAATCGATGAGGTAATAATCCTTTCTCCGGGCGATTTAGTCTTTCTGTTACTTTGGAAGATCAACTTTTTGTCATATCAAAAACAAAATAGAGAGTTAATGGATTAAACTAGTCTAGAAGTATATGTTTTGTTGAATGTAACTTGAGCTTTGGTTGGCCATGGCTTTGTCGTTGTTTTTGATAAGACCCATTTTATTGATATCATGTCTCCTAAGTGTTTTCTGTGTGTGCCATACATATATGGTCTTGCCTCTGGCTACGAATCCTCAGTCCCTTACCTCTTCGGGTATTTCCTTTTCCATACTAGCTACCAATGGCACAATGGTTCAAGCTGTTTTGGATACTACCACATACACTAGAACATCATAATAGGCAATGAGGTCAGTAAAATGAGCTTTAAGATCTCGAAAAGAAAACTCATTTAGTCGTTTGGACAAAACAACTTCAAATTCAAAATACAATAAAAAAATACAGAAAACAAGTTAGATAAAGAAGAGTTCATGCATCAAACCATAACAGCTAGAAATCTCCTCATTTGTAAATTATTATCAGCATATGGAACCTCATCACACCACTCAACTTTACCCCAAATCTCTCCTCCTTGACGTCTTTCCAACGAAATCTCCGCACTCCAGAGGTATCTTTGTTGTTTCCGGCCTTCGTGAGCAAAAATCAAAGCCATTTTCCCACTATAACTAATAGTGTTTATCCAATTTGGATTTCTATTGAGCACCAATCTTCTAAACCTTTCACCACTCCCCAATACCTCTGCTTTGGATCATACGTTCTTATCTCATTTTCGCGATTGTCGTAATAGTACAGTATGTTATCAACCACGCAGGCACAACTCCACATGTTAGAATTCAGCATATCTTCCATTTCCCATTGACCCTTCTTTGGCTCGTAAACATAGCTATTATGAAAATCGTTCATGTACATCTTATCATCCATCTTAACACAAAGAATAGGACACATGCCAGAAAAATATGTCACCCCTACTTCCCACAATTGTGTTTCTGTATTGAACACCACCATCACTTTCTTCCACAAGTCGTAGTAGTCTCCAATTACGTAAATTTTCCCATCAATGATTATTGGTTTATAAGTTTATTTCGGTTTGGTTCAATGTATATATTACATCCGGTTTGTCCCGGTTAGCTGATTAGGAACAAGTGTATATAGTGACCATTTTGTCACACATTAAAGTTAACAGAAATTCATTCCCATTTTTGGCTTCTTCTCTTTCTCTCTCATGTTTGTTACGCCATGAAAGCTTGAGAAGAATCTTCCATTTTCTGTTCATCTCTTTTACTATTATGGTATCAGAGCGTTGAGCACAGCTCAACTTCGTTCTCTCCGTTTCTCTCCGATTCGATCGATCTAATTTTTTGGGGTTTCCTCCTCTGTTTCTCGTTCGATCGGCTACGTTTTCTGGGTTTTCTCCTCCGATCGTTGATCTCGTTACGATGGTTGTTACTCTCCGTCCCCGTCGACGTTCTGGTCGCTTTACACGTGCTGGTAGTTCGAATCTCCCTCCTGGTAGCTCCACTTCTATTCCTGAAGCCGTTGCAGCTCCGTCTCTTGGTGATTCGTTAACTCGTGCCGCCGTGATGAACCCCGACAACGTTCATTCTCCGCTGTACCTTCATCACGCGGATCATCCAGGCTTGCAGATTGTTTCCGTACAGCTGGATGGTTCCAACTACACTCAATGGTGTTCTGCCATGAAGATCGCTCTTGACGCTAAGAATAAGATTGCTTTCGTCGATGGATCTTTAACTCGCCCTGACTCAGGTAACCCACTGTTCAGGATATGGTCTCGTTGCAATAGTATGGTCAAATCGTGGCTCCTTAACTCTGTTACTAAACAGATTTATGGTAGTATCTTGTCTTTTGATGATGCAACTGAGATTTGGGATGATTTACATAATCGTTTTCACAAAACCAATTTGCCTAGAACCTTTCAGCTGATACAACAGATCCAAGACCTCCGTCAGGGTTCTATGGATCTCTCTAGTTACTACACGGCTCTTAAGACCCTTTGGGATAACCTGGATGGTGCTGAACCTCCAGAAATGTGCTTGTGTTGTAACACTTTCAACTGTGTCAGTCAGCGTTCTGCGAAGGCAAAAATAGAACGAGGCCGCATCATTAAGTTTTTGTCTGGCTTAAGTGAAAAATACTCCATCATTCGTAGCCAGATTATAATGAAAAAGCCTCTACCTGCTCTTGCTGAAATCTGTAACATCCTTGATCAAGATGATAGTCAGCGACAGTTTAACTCTGTGGTTACTCCTGTTGCCTTTCATGTTAGTCATGATCCGTCTCAGTCCTCTATGTTGTCTCAGTCTACTGCCTCAACACAGTCTGGTGTGGTTACAGGTGATCCCAACGTTTCTCAACCGGGAGCTTTACATGCTTTTCACAAGAAACAAGGCCCAATTTGCTCTCATTGTGGCAACACGGGTCATGTTGTGGATCGTTGTTACAAACTCCATGGCTACCCTGTTGGTTGGAAGAAAAGCAAGTGGAACTCTGACAAGTCAAAGACACCTGCAGTAGCTGCTAATGTTTCTGCTAAGGATCGCTCCTCTCCTGTGGCTGGGTTGGACAATCTTGTTGGTCAGTTAAACAAAGATCAGATTCAGAACTTCATTGCCTACTTCAGTTCTCAACTTCAGACTACACATGCTGAGTCTACTCCTGTTAACTCCTCTCAACGTCATGATCATTCTGGTATTACATTCTCCTCCTCTACATTCAGCTTTGTTGGTCTTTTAAGTCTCGCTAACTGCGTTACTGACTTACATACATGGATCATCGATTCTGGTGCTACGCATCATGTATCTCATGATAGAAGTGCTTTCCTTAGTCTTGATACATCTGCTCATCATTTTGTGAATCTTCCTAATGGTACCACAATCAAAGTTGGTGGTATTGGTCAGCTAAAGCTTACTGCAACTCTGACTTTGCAAAATGTTCTCTTTATACCAGAATTCAGATTAAATCTTGTGAGCATCAGTTGTTTGACATCCGACCTTGGTGTTAAAGTGACCTTTGATTCTGGATATTTTGAAATACAGGATCCTTCCAGGGAGTTGATGATTGGAAAGGGTAGACGGACAGCAAACCTATACGTCCTGGATCTGGATGCTGAAGTTCACACGGATTCTGCTAGATCATCTTTTTATTCTAATGCTGTTGTTGATGCTTCTGTTTGGCACCAACGTTTTGGTCATTCTTCTTTTAAGAGACTTGAGCTTCTTCATGATGTACTTGGGATTTCTAAAGCTAAGAATAAAGGATTGTTACACTGTGACATTTGCCACCGAGCTAAACAAAAGAAGTTATCTTACTCCTTAAATCCTAAGTTATGTTCTTCTCCTTTTGAGCTTCTACATATTGACGTCTGNGATGCCTTTTATAAAGCCAAGGGTATTGTCTCTTATCACTCATGTCCTGAGACACCAGAACAGAATTCTGTTGTTGAGAGGAAACACCAACACATCCTCAACGTTGCTCGTGCATTGATGTTCCAGTCCGGAGTTCCATTAAGCCTTTGGGGTGATTGCATCCTTACTTCAGTGTTTCTGATAAACCGTACTCCCTCTCATGTGATCTCTAATAAAACACCTTATGAGCTCCTCACTGGTAAGCCTCCTGAGTACACCCTTTTGAAGACATTTGGTTGCCTCTGTTATGCAAGCACATCTCCTAAACAACGTCATAAGTTTCAAGAGAGAGCTCGGGCTTGTATCTTCCTTGGTTATCCCTCCGGTTATAAGGGTTATAAGCTCCTTGATCTTCAGAGCAACTCTGTTTTTATCTCCAGGAACGTGGTCTTCCACGAAGAATTGTTCCCATACCTTCAAGACACTACTTCTCCTGCATATGAGAATTTCTTTCCTCGGTTATTTGTTCCTTCTCCCACTATGACCTCTGGTCCTTCTTCTAGTTCTCCTGATGCTGCAACCTCCACAGACACTTCTGCTGAGTTTTCTCTTCCTCCTAAACGGGTCTCACGACCACCAAGCCACCTCCAGGACTATCTTTGTTCTTCTGCAGTATCTTCTACTGAACATCCTCTCTCAAATGTACTGTCCTACGCTGCTTTGTCGGATCCATACATGATCTTTATTAATGCTCTTAATAGCATTCCTGAACCCTCTTCTTATTCACAAGCTGTTAAGTTCAAAGAGTGGTGTGATGCTATGGGAATTGAGATCAAAGCTCTTGAAGAAAATGATACTTGGTTCGTCTGTTCTCTGCCAGAAGGAAAGCAAGCGGTGGGTTGTAAGTGGGTGTTTAAAATCAAACTTAATGCCGATGGAACTCTCGAACGCTACAAAGCTCGTCTTGTGGCTAAGGGATACACTCAACAAGAAGGTTTGGACTATGTGGAGACTTTCTCTCCTGTGGCAAAAGCGGCTACTGTAAAACTTCTTCTTGCTGTTGCAGCTGCTAAAGGTTGGTCTTTGTCTCAACTTGACATATCCAACGCCTTCCTTAACGGAGATTTAGAGGAAGAAATATATATGTCCTTACCACCTGGATACTCACCAAGACAGGGGGAATCTTTTCCACCTAATCCTGTGTGCAAACTGAAGAAGTCACTTTACGGTTTAAAACAAGCTTCGCGCCAGTGGTTTTTGAAATTTTCAGAATCTCTGCTTCAGTTAGGCTTTACTACTTCTTCTGGTGATCATACGCTCTTCACCAAACACTCTGGTAATGTCTATATGGCCGTGCTAGTTTATGTTGACGATATTATTATAGCAAGCAGTTGTGATCATGCTACAGATCTTCTTAAGACTGCTTTGCAAGCATCCTTCAAGCTCAGAGATTTGGGGCAACTACGTTATTTTTTGGGTCTGGAAATAGCTCGCTCTTCTGCTGGTATTACTTTGTGTCAACGCAAGTACATACTTGACCTTCTTGTGGAGACTGATTTACTTGGCTGCAAGCCTGTTTCAATACCTATGGACCCTAGCGTTAAGTTATCTACAGAAGATGGTGATCTTTTGGAGAATGCAGTTCCATATCGTCGTCTTGTTGGGAAACTCCTTTACTTGACTTTCACTCGGCCTGACATCACTTTTGCTGTCCATAAGCTATGTCAGTTCACTGCTTCTCCTCGTGCTCCACATCTTCATGCAGCTTATAAGGTCTTACATTACTTGAAAGGAACCATTGGACAAGGTCTCTTCTATTCCTCTAATTCTGATATGAAGCTTTCAGCCTTTACGGATGCGGACTGGGGGACTTGTCCTGATACTCGTCGTAGTGTCTCAGGCCTTTGTATGTTTGTTGGTCCTGCTCTTGTTGCTTGGAAGTCAAATAAACAAGATACTGTTTCCTGTTCTTCTGCAGAATCAGAGTATAGGGCTATGGCAGAGGCTGTGAAAGAGATGATTTGGTTCAGGAATCTTCTACAAGACTTATGGGTCGACAATCCTGGTCCAGNTGTCCTGATACTCGTCGTAGTGTCTCAGGCCTTTGTATGTTTGTTGGTCCTGCTCTTGTTGCTTGGAAGTCAAATAAACAAGATACTGTTTCCTGTTCTTCTGCAGAATCAGAGTATAGGGCTATGGCAGAGGCTGTGAAAGAGATGATTTGGTTCAGGAATCTTCTACAAGACTTATGGGTCGACAATCCTGGTCCAGCTCCTTTGTTTTGTGACAATACTGCAGCTATTCACATTGCCAATAACGCTGTTTTTCATGAACGAACCAAACACGTTGAACGTGATTGCCATGTGGTTCGTGAACGGGTTAAGTCAGGAATGATTAAAACGCTTCATGTCCGATCAGAGAACCAACTTGCTGACTTATTAACTAAACCTCTTTATCCTGGTCCCTTTCGACACTTATTAAGCAAGATGGAGTTTATCAACTTATATGCTCCATCTTGAGGGGGAATATTGGTTTATAAGTTTATTTCGGTTTGGTTCAATGTATATATTACATCCGGTTTGTCCCGGTTAGCTGATTAGGAACAAGTGTATATAGTGACCATTTTGTCACACATTAAAGTTAACAGAAATTCATTCCCATTTTTGGCTTCTTCTCTTTCTCTCTCATGTTTGTTACGCCATGAAAGCTTGAGAAGAATCTTCCATTTTCTGTTCATCTCTTTTACTATTAATGATGGCAGAGATTGCATGAGACATGGGCACAGGCATGCTCGGGAGATGTTCCACCGTGTGAAATCTACAGTCGATGCATAACGCACGATATTTTGTATGATCGTCACTCCCACCAAACAAATATATTCTATAGTCCACGGATAGAAAGCTTGCACCAAAACTCATAGGGGGAAGGGAATGGATAAGGACCAAGCGGCGATTAATGCCACTGGCCTTCCGGTGGATAATATACCAACGGTTATTACGTGATTTTGGGTCGTTGAGGAGAACATAGAAGCAGGGTTCGGTGACTTCCAACAAGGATCGTCTCACGTATATCTCAGGTGACGTGACAAGTGATCGAAGGTGCTTGGAAACGAGGGAGAGTGACGGATACTCGCACCTTGGTACACGCGCTAAGATGTCAAAGATGACGTCTTCGGGAAGTGACGTAATCAGAGATTGTCTAACGTTGGAAGTCATCTCCCTAAAAGCCCTAATTTATTTTTAGAGTTACAGATTGATTTTATTATGACGTCTCTAATAATATATTACGTTGTTCAGAACTTATTTTTGTATCGTTAAATATGTGATATTTTATTTATAAATATATAGTAATTTTCATATATTATTTTTTAATTTCATTAACTAAATTTATTTTTCTTATTTGCTTAAATGCCAATATATATATTAATAATTTTATACCTTTAAATTCAGAAAAACAAAATTATACATATATATAGAACCTTTATTTTGAAACACATATAGAGCACTAATATGTGTGATTAATCCTCAAACTCTCCATTAGTTTATTTTTGATACGACCAAAACATTTTTGATATGCTTGGCAAAAAGTTGATCTTCCAACGGTATAAGTAGAGCTGGGCAATCGGGGTCCCAATCGGATTTCGGTTCGGATTCATTCAGGTTTTGGGTATTCGGATTCAAAAATTTTAGCTCCATTCGGATGTTATAAAAAATCGGATCGAATTCGGTTCGGATTATCTCGAGTTCGGTTCGGATTTAGTAACATTCCAATATACGGTTGAACCCGAAATAGTTTCAGTTTTGGATATTAATCGGGTTAACGGTTCTAAAAATACTAATATATACTCGATTAAACGCAATATATTTTCAATCGTTTTAATAAATTTTTGTATTTACCTTCTTCAAACTATATTATTGTCCCTCGAAATGATATTGTGAAATTCGTCTATCAACCATTTAAGATTTATCATTGAACTATACGTGACAACGCTAAACATATCATGATTAATGACAAACCAAAGTTTTTTATGAACAAAAAGCATAATAGATAATTAAAGATAAAAAAATTAAAGTTAACAACTAAGAATTCCATAAACGTAAGAAATACTATTTAAAATTTTAAAAACAAAAACACTGTTTAAACTTCATAACAAATTTAATCGTAACTAAATTTCAAATGTAATATCAAACATAAACATTAATATTAACCAAATAAAACTATATAATAGACTAAGTATTTGAGTTAATTATTTATATAATAACTAATTATTGTAGATAATTAATAATATCTTAATGTGTTTTGGAAACATATTAGAATTTGAGATTGGATATGGTATAAGTTTTTTTGAAATTTTAAAGTTTCGGGTTCTTTCGGATATTCATTTAAGTAATTCGTGTTCGGTTCGGATGTAACCCATAATCCGAATTACCGTAAAACAAGATCCATTCGGTACTTATATCGGGTTCGGATCGGTTTGGATTTCTTTTTATCGGGTGGGGTTTTTTATCGGGTCGGGTTTGTTTTTTTTTTCCCAATCCTAAGTATAAGTAGGCAAAGGGTATAACAGAAAGACTAATGTCGCAAAGAGAAAGGATTATTACCCTCACCTATCAGGTCACTGGTGAAAGGCACTAGAAGTGTGAATGAAGGCATTCCATCATCAGTGCGGTAGGAGACCATGTTTTTTCTAGTCTACTTTACTAAATACAACAGTTATAAACCTCCATATCTTCATTTTTCATTATGGATACTACCACATACATTAGAGCACCATAATGGGCAAGGAAATCAGCAAAATAAATTTAGGATAACCCCGCTAGGTATCAGTGGGGCTCACGAATAGTGCAAGAGCACCATTAACCCTAAAACCCCATTTTGGATTCTTTCTTTGCAGTCCCTCTTCTCCAAATCCGCGATTGGTTGATTTTTAAATTTTTTTAATAATAAAAAAAAAAACAAAATGGGGTTTTAAGGTTAATGGTGTTTTAAGAGCACCTTTAACCCAGGTTCTTAAGGGGTGTTGGCCCTAAAAAAAAACTAAAACTCACCTTTTTCTTTTCTTTTGCAAGAGCCGGGTTTGGTAGAGTTCTTGTACTGTTCACGGGCATCACTAACATGTGACGACCGGCGATTGGTTAATTTTAAGTTTTCTTTAGAAAGAATCAGACAAAAAAATTTTAAAAAATAAGGGGTTCTTAGGGTTAAAGATGTGCATCCTTATCCCAAGAAATCCCATTTGGGTTTCTTATTTTTTTTGTCTAAAAAAAAATTAAAAACAAACCAATCGCAGACCGCGACATGTCAGTGGCGCCCGCGAACAGTGCAAAAAAACCATAAAAATCAGTTCTTAATTTATAGTTTTTGTAACCGATTCTTATATTGTTTATGGAACCCACACACAAGAAACCCCAATAATCATACTCTTAGAATCGAGCATCTCATCTGTTTCTCATTTACTTTCCGTTGGCGTGTAGAAAAAGCTATTCAGATCAGACCTAATGTAAATCTTATCAGCCATCACCACCATAGAAACAAGCTCCCATGTCTCTAGCGAAATGTCTGTCTTAATTAATCCAAGCTCCCACTGTCCCACATATGTGTTTTCGTATTGAACACCACCATCACCATTGACTTCATACTGCACCCCAATACGTAAAACTTCTCGTCCATAAAGTCAGCAACTATACCACTCATGAGTATAGGCATGCTGGGGAGGGGTTTGCCCGTGTGAGATCTACAATCAATGCTATAGGCATTGTATGTGACGCCACTGTGCTCGCCAAACATATATATCCTAGAACCTACTGCCGCAAAGCTTTCAAAGATAGGCTTATCTGAAAGGGAAGAGATCAGGACAAAGGCTTTTCGGTGAAGAATATACAAACAGACACCACGGCTCCTCATTACTAAAACGTATAAAATATTTTCGGTGCAACGAGTGATCGAAAGTGCTTAGAAACTGGGAGAGAGTTGGATAGTAGCATCTTCGTACACGTGCTAAGATGTTAAAGGACGACATCGTCGGGAAGTGACGTAGTCAGAGACGGTGGCACATTCATCATTCGATGCCCTAATTTTGGAAGACACCTCAACTTAGAGCATATTCAACCCCACTCCATAATTTATTCCAAAATGAAGTGGGGAATAGAGTGATGAAGAAACAAAAAAAATAATTACTCCAAATATTGAGTAATGAAATTTTTGTTTCTTCATCACTCCATTCTCCACTCCATTTTGCAGTAAAATATGGAGTGGTGTTGGAGATGTTATAAGAGATAGAAACACAAAACCCGAGTTTTAAGGCTCAGTGTAAGTTTTATATAAATATGATAAAGCTTACGTGCATGGAAAGTAACTTTAATTTGAAAAATAACATATTGAGGGGAGTCCTCATCAGCAATTTGGAAATATTTATAGATATATGTTTTTTTTACTATATTATAGATATATATATATATATATATGCTTTGATTGGTTCGTATATGTCTACGAATCTGAAGTCCCATACCTCTTGAGGTATGAATGAGAAGGTAGTAACGGCTTGTCTTATCTCCAATGCCAACTGAAAGTAAACTCCAAACCAGACCACAATAATATTTACGTGTCCTATACACAATAGTTCTAGAGATTGGCCTTGTACTAGCTTCCTTGAGCCCTGGACCATTTTATTCATTTGGATACTATCACAAACATCAGCAGATTTAAACTGGTAAGATGTTTCCTCAGTTACACTGATCCTACTAAAGAATAAGAGCAAGAACAAAAAAAAAATCTAAATATGTTTCTCCTGAATAGCAATGAAAGAAAACAAGATTGATTTTGTTAATGAAAAGAAAACTCATCTAAACATTTGGGTGAAACAGAACATAACAATAAACTATATTAGAAACAAACAAAAAAAAACACAAGTTTCATAGATTAAACCATAACAGATAAATATATTGTCTCTTCATATTCCCCCGCAACCATAACCTGATCGCACCACTCAACTTTACCCCAAATCATTCCTTGGCGTCTTTCCAGTGAAATCTCTGCGCACCAAATCTTACTTGTTCTACTCTCATGTTCTTCTTCTGTTTTACAAAAATACAAAGCCAGGTTCCGACCGAAACACACAGTGTCTGAGTCTGACCATATTTCAGGCAACAACTCTTCCAAACCTCTCACCACCCCCCAGCACTTGTCCTTTGGATCATACGCTCTTAAACAGTTCCGGAAACAATCGTAGTAGTACAATACGTCATCGACGACGCATGGGTTATCATCCCAGGTCTTAGAATCCAGCATCTCATCTGTCTCCCACTTACTTTCCTTTGGCACGTAAACATAGCTTTTCCAATTATCGTTAATGTAAATCTTATCAGCCATCACCACCATACAACCAACCTCCCACGTCGACATTGCCACAATATCTGGCTTTATTAATCCAGACTCCCACATTTGTGTTCTTGTATCGAACACCACCATCACCATTGACTTCACACTGCAGTAGCCAAACACGTAAATTTTGCTGTCCATAACGTCAGCAACTGTACAACTCATGGGTATAGGCATGTCGGGGATGGGTTGCACCGTGTGAGATCTACAATCAATGCTAAAAGCTTTGGACGAGGTGTAAAAGATTCCACCAAACATATATATCCTCGAACCCACCCCCACAAAGCTTTCACAGTCAGGCATATCCGAAATGGAAGAGATATGGACCAAGCTGGCTTTCTGGTGAAGGATATACAAACGGTCTCTAAGGATCCCTTTGACTAAAACGTATAAAAAGTTCTCTGTGCAACTCAACAAAAATCTTCTCGAGTATATCTCACGTGACACAACGAGTGATCTGAAGTGCTTAGAAACTAGGGAGAGCGTTGGATAGTTGCATCTTGGTACACGTGCTAAGATGTCAAGGAGGACGTCATCGGGAAGCGACGTAATCAGAGACGGAGGCTCGTTCATCATTCTCTGCCCTAGCTAATTTTTTGTAAGACACCACAGACTTCAGAGATAAATTAAACACACAAAACCCTAATCTTAATGTAAACTAGATTTTGACCCTAATCGTCATCGGGAAGCGACGTAATCTTTAGTTTTTATTTTTAGATTTTGGTTTTTGGTTTTTAGTTTTAAAGTTTCTACTTTTCATTTTCAGTTTTTGGTTTGGGTTTTTAATTTTTAAACCCGCTGAGTTAGTTTGAACTAATATTACCAACAAACAAATCTCAAATAATCGAACATCTAATTTAAAACTGAAAAGATGATAACAATTTAAAAAAAAAAAAATTGAAATAGCTTATTTTGTAAATAAACAAAGCAAAAAAAAATATAACATGTGTTTTCAGCTTTTGGTTTTGGATTTTAGTTTTTAGATTTGGTTTTTGGTTTTGCTTTACAATTTTTTAATCAGTAAATTATCTAAGAAAAATAAAACAATAAATTATTTAAAAGTTACCATTGAAATTTATCAAAACAAAATGATTTTTATTTAAAATAAAAAAAATATATTAAGATGTTTTAAAGTACATGATTTAAATAAATGATTAATAATAGATAATTTTGTTTTGTTAAAAATATTAAATACCTTTTGGGTCTGAAAATAATATTTGATTTTTTGATCTTTTAAGGTGAAAAGTTTATTCAATGTTTTGGAGTTTTTTCTTAATACTAAGCCAAAAAAACCAAACTATATAATTTGTTCAAAAAATAAAAGTAAGCCCAAGACTATATTGCATAAATATTCATTGGTTTAATTTAAGTATAATTAGTAGATTTCCATATTCCATATTTTGATGATATATATTCTTTAAGAAGATTTCATATTTGTAGGAGAAAAAATATGTGTTTTTGGTATACACATAGATACCTGTCGTATTTTGAAGGTAGTTTACATTAAGGTCGTCTCTTTACATTAATTGTGTTGGTTTAATTTAAGTAATACAGTTCAATTAATTATATGACTTATATTATTTGTAACATTTTAGAAATGGTCCAAATTTAAATGACAGATAAAAAGAATGACTCTATTTTAATAGAGTAGATATGATAAAGCTTACGTGGATTTAATATAAATTTGCAATTTGGAAATAAAATATTGATGGTGGAGTCATCAGCAATTTTGGGAAAAAAACTAAACGGTTAGGCTTAGACGCAAAACACACAAAAGCTTGACCCACAACATGTTGTTTAGACTTTAGATGGTGTGTTCTTGATAGACTCTTGGTGATTACAGTTTACATAATATTGATCTCGCAAAGTGCAGTGATGGCGTGACTAAGATGTACAAAAAATACGAGAAGATTTCGTGAGACTGAAATCCAGAAAAAGCTCTCTTGTGTTGTGCCTAATGGGCAGAAGCATCACACGCTCAGCCATGTTGAATGGATCTGTCAGAAAGACCAAGAGCCGCCAAAACCAATTGTGAGAGAAGCTTTAGCTGAAGAAAAATAGAATGCCATACACAATATTATTCAGTAGCTATAATACTTCTTGCTCATTTACATCAACGAAAATCAGTAAAATGAGATTTTAGGATAATGAAAAGAAAACTCATTTAGACAAAACAACTAAAAGAAATACACACAAGTTATATGAACAAGAGTTGCTGCATATCAAACCATGACAGCTAAGGTTTCATATGCTCATTCTCTTTCACTTCCTCCACATTTTTAGTACACATTTAGCAAGCATCGGTGATGCACCTCTCTTTATATATATGATTTTGTATAATGACTTGAGTTCATTTTAAATAAATTTCATTAATTTGATCCAGTCACAAAAGAGTATTATATAAAATAAAAAAGGCCAGTGATGATGTAAGAGTTTGTGGATGATTCATGACTCGAGTTAGGACAGTCACCAAGATTTATCAGCGCCTTCATCGAATTGGCCAGACCCAACAACCCTAAAATCAATCTGCTTCTGATGCTTTGTACGTCTTCTCTCATCAAACTCACCCCATCCTTCCAACTGCAACAACGATCCAAACACACAGTGAAATAAAGCTAAAAGACATGAACATTGATCTTAGAGAGTCTGCATGCGTAAAAATGAACTAAAAACAAACAAACAAACCTGGCGGAGAGTTTCAACTGTTATCTCTGTGTTGTGGAGTCCTAATGTTGTCAGCTGCAAACACATCTTGAATAAGACAGATGGCAGCGTCGTTAATCCAGTGTTGTTCAGCTCCAACGTCTGAAACCACCAAAAATACTATTAAGTCTTCGTAAAAGCCATGTGACAACAAGAGGAAAGAAGGTGACTTGGTTTTACCTTTAGTTTACGCAGTTTTGTGACTGTCTCGGGAAGTTCTGATAACATGTTTGCAGAAAGATCGACCTGAAAACTTTCCTATTTAAACGTTACTTTGCCAAAACAATACTAAAGGTCTATAACAAAGTAAAGGTGTTTTACCTCCATGAGGAAGGAACAGTCTCCAATACTCTCAGGAAGGCTAGTTATTCTGTTGTTGTTGGCTTTAAAGATCTCGAGCTGCGTAAGAAGTCCTATCTCATTGGGTAGACTTGTCAATTTGTTGTTGGCCACATCAAGTTGTCTAAGTGACGTCAGTGAACCCACTTCTGATGGCAAAACAGTTAGACTGCAAAACAAACATTATAACCCAATCATTTTCGATTTAATCTCAGTTTTGAGTTAAGGCAAGTCCAAAATATCTACTAAGACTCACTTGTTATGGCTAATGGAGAGAAGCATTAGACGCTTTAGAGATGCTATCCCTTCCCATTGAATTGATTCATCAGACAGACCATTCCCTTGAAGGAACAGTTTCTACAACGAAAGACACTCATATCATTCTTCTCCATATAAACAGAGAGATTGTAAAATACATATAGCAAACCATTCTTACATGTATAGAACCAAAAGAGCTGATCCGAGCAGGTACTTCTCTAATGAAGTTGTCACTAATGTCAAGTACTCTAGCTGCAGATCCACACTCCCACACTTCTTCAGGTATTTCCTTAATTTCCACAACAAACAAAACTTCAACACCAAACCAAAAAAACACAATATGTAACAACCTTCTCTACATTACCTTCAAATTAGCTTGAGCTAAAGCAATAACTCCTGTAGCTTTCCACCGATCAGCACGGTTCTTGTCCACAACAAGACCAGGTTTCTTCTGATCTACAATAGTTCTAGATATTGGCCTTGTACTAGCTTCCTTAAGCACTGGTCCTTCCTATTCAATTATTGAATACATACCTCAATTAGATTAAAATGAGAAAACTTTGATGATCGAATCACAAAATATGAACACTAACCCCTTGATGAAGACCTTGAGAAGCCATCAACATGATCTTTGCACCATCTCCCACCAAAGATTGCTTCAAACTCGAAGTCTCTACCAAAACCTTACCTTTTGAATTTTCAGGAAACAAAAGATTGAATTTTGAGTAAGACCCATCACAAAGATTTAGCTAATGAATAGATTGAGATTGAAAAAGGAGAAACCTTTGAAGATGAGCTTCTGGCCACGAGGGAGAACGTTGGTGATGGGTTGGAGAAGAGATTTGAGGTCTTTGATTGTAGTGTCAGGTGATACGGAAAGTGGTATTGATCTGCCTCCGAATTTGATTGTGAGGTTGATTGTGGATTCTGCCATTGTTGGAACTTCCACCCCTTTGCTTCTTCACCTTTAGATTCAATTCAATTTCAGAAACACGAAGAAGCATAAGTTGTCAAGTCATTAGACTTCTTTTGGGCCTAAAATGCAGATCTGATATGTTGGGCCATTTTAAATAATGGACCTAATCACTTTGAGATGAGAAAAAAAAAAGATAATAATAATAGACCTGGATTGGGATGAGTTGCAGTTGGAGGAAGTTGTAACCCTTTTTTTTTAACTTTAGAGCAAGGTTTTTTTTTTTTTTTTTTTTTTTTTTGGGCAAGGTATTTTTGATGTTGATGTTGATTTTTTTATCATAATGTTGCACAAAAAAGAGTTGATCTTATAGGGATTTTGCTGTTATGCTTGAATTAATAGTTTACTAAAAAATCTTCTAAAGCCAAAACATTTGTGGTCTATGTACTTTCTCTGCATCTAAAACTTAAAAAAACATATAAACCAAAAGTTTTGGTACCCGAATCGGAACTAAAAACCATAAATTGTAACACAGCTCATATTACAGAAAACTCACAGACAGATAATTTCAAAGACGATTTCATAAGTCTCTACAGTACCTGATTATCTATATATATATATATATATACATACACCTAACTTGTTTTTATTACACACACAGAGATATACGTATTACTGCATACATACATATTTATATACCAAAAATAGAAGATCTCAACCCCTCCAAGCTTAGCTTTTGAGTCATTAACCTCCTGTACCAGCTACCAGATGCTCCTTCATTTACATCATCTTCACTATCCACATCTTATATTTATCCAAGTACATATACACAAGACAAGGTCCTACCAAACCAGCATCAAACAGCTTCTTACATAGACCCATATATGCTTCAACATCTCTTGGCCGTTGGATCTTCCTCGTCATCCCTTGCATCACAGCCACACGATCAATATACTCCGGACACAAACCAGAGTCGATCATCGTTACCAACGTCTCTGAAGCCTCTTCAAAGTGCCCTCCTTTCACATACCCTCTAAGCAACCATGACAAAGTCTTCTTCTTTCTCTCAGACCCCATGAACTCCACCCTTGTCAGAAGCCGTGAAACCGCATCCACCTCTTTCTGCGAGGCACATATCGCCATTACAATGTCGTTGAGGTCAGCTTCAGGTTCCCTCCCTGCGAACTTCATCTCCCAAAGCTGTTTCTCTGCTTCTGGTCCACGTCCTGCGCATATGTACATAGCCAGGAGCCTCTCGTGGACCGCTCCAACGATGGACTCGTTTTCTTGACCTTCTTGGATGGCCCAAGATGCTAACTCAAGTCCCCGGGATATTAGTTCTGACTGATACTTCTCTATGAGTAACCTATCGTGATCATCAATCTCAGTAACGAGACCAGCACGTGTATAGCGTTTCAACTCGCGTAGCGTCTTTCCAAGACTGTTTAGCTCTTTCACAATAGCTGTCATTGCAATTAGATAGCTGTAAGCTTCTGGCTTTAGCCCTGAGTGTCTCAAATCAACAACCAAATCAACAGCCTTCTTATAATCTCCATCAACCTGAAAAAAAACAAAAGTCACTACCACATTAACCACTTCACAAGCCATAACATCTTTAAATCAAGTTTCTAAATTGGTCTAAATCATTTTAAATTGGTTCAAATCGGTTTATATTAGTCTAAATCCGTTAAACTAAGCAAGAATGTTAGTACAAATACTGAAATTTATCTACTTATTTTATTTTATTTTGTATATTTAATTTGGATAATTCATCAAAATAATTTTATAACTAAACTCAAAAATTAAAATATCGTATATAAATGTAAGTTTATGCCTAGGCGGTCCAATGATCCGGCTAGTCGCTAATCCTCTAAAACAGCCTAGTGATTTCTTGAAAATTGCAATAAAATTACTCAAATAAAGAAGCAAACATTTACCATCATCTTCCAAGCAAGATACCCACTAGGCCCACCTTTCCTGCCTTCAGAACCAACAACAACACTAAAACCAAACCCATCTCTCCTCCTCAAAACCTCCTTAACAAACAAAACAGCATTCTCCTTCTTCCCCATCTCACAATACAAAGCAATAACCTTCTCCATCATACTAAACCCAGGTCTCAACCCAACACACTCCATATCAATCAACAACTCCAACACCTCACCAACACCACACTCCTCCTCCACCAGCTTCCTAACCCACCCACACATTATCGAAACCATCAGCTCCATCATCTCCTCATCAACCCTATCCTCCTTCTTCAGCCACTCGAACACCTCCAGAGCGCACCACGAGTCTCTCCCTTCCTGCGCGAAGTAGACGAGCATCAGTTGAAGCTCTCGTGGAGACAAGCGATGGTTCATCTCCTCGAGGATGTCGGAAGGCTCTCTGTTCATCCTCTCCAGCTCCTCGATCGCCTCGAAGAACCCATCTCCTATCTCCTCCGCTTCTCCTTCTTCCTCCTCGCTTGTGATGAACTGGTCTAGCTCCACGGAGCGGTGGGAGGATGACCGGAACTTCCCGGCGGCGTGGTGGAATTTGAGATTGCAGGTGATGATTCGGGAAGTGGGTTTTGCGGTGAGGGTTCGTCGGAGAGATATCGGCGGCGGGAAGGTGAGGTGGAGATGGGTCAACGATGTGGTGACGCCGCCACGAGCAATCGCCATGGTTAAAAAGGTCAAAACTTTATCGAGGAAAGTTCGAATTGAGACGGGGTAAGACTCGAAGTCGACGATTTGGAGGTTTTCTTGTGATGGGTTTGTTGGTTTTGAGAGTAGGAGCTACGATATTCCATGGATTATCTCAAAAGCTTCTTTAAGGAAGGAGGAGGAAGACAATGAGAGGATAACATAAAAGAAAATGATTTTTATTTTCCACGTGGGGGGTTTATTTATTAAATTAAAGGGTTGAGATTTAATGGTTGATTTTGATCGGACGGTTGTGGATTGAGTTTTAATGGTCTCTTGAAGTAGAGGCTATGAAGCGCGTACGTGTCATGGGTGTCAACTTGTGCCGCTTCAAGTAGCACAAAACGATACCACTGTTTAGATGACGTTTCTACCCTTAGGTGTTGGTGACCGCTTAATCTCTCCATTGATGAATTTTGAGATTGATTTGGAAAATAAAAGATCTGATTACGACTGTTTAACGTTTTGTATGAAGGGATATTAAAGATGTTGACTTCTCACAAATTGGATTAGTTTTCGTAGTAAGAGTTTATTTTTGTGTTGGGCCACTATGTGCTAAGAGAATAGCTTATAGGCCGAAATGGAATTTGAGTAAAATATGTCTACGTAGGCTAAGTTGAAGATTCTTTATTTGTGGGTTTTCATTGGTCTGGGGTTTATTGAACGCTTTTAAAAGCCCTAGAAGTGCTAAAGAAGAGAATATCAAGGCCCTTACTGATACATTTTGTAGACTAGACTTCTAACTGATACATTTTGATTTGGTTGTGAAAATCTTGAGCGCACACTAATATGGAACAAGAGAACCGAACCATACCAAACCGATATAACCAAAAAGGAAACTGAATCAAATTTTGTAAATATCCATACTGATTCTATACCACTGAAACCAAAACTGAATCGAACCGAGAACTAAATAGATACCAAATTTTAAAATATAAGTTATATAATTAAATCATATTTATAATTAGTTTTCAAACAACCAATTATCCTAAAAAATACTATTTATAAACCAAATTTTCAGAAAACAAATTATCCAAATATTTTTTTCTATCTAAATATTTTATTTAATCTGAGTTACGAAAAAATAAAATCATTGATTTTTTTTTCCAAATAACTGAATTATCTTAAATTTATTCAAAGTAATCAAAAATTATCTTAAAACAGAACCAAACCAGAACTTAATTGACCTCAAAAATTTTGCAAATATTAGTTATCTTTAACTTTGTTATCTGAGCCAAATGGAAAAACAAAATAACCAAACGATACCAAACTCGATTTGACAAATACATCATATCTCGAGAACCAAAAAACCGAAAACTAAATTAACCAAACCAAACCCAAATACCAAATAATCTTAACGGTTAAAAATAGATATGATTTTAGAAATAACTAAAGTTATGAACTATGACATTAAGAAAATAAACCACATTGGATACAATTAGTTATATTGCACGTGAGGTTTGAAAATAATATTTTAAGGATTTATAATGTTTATAATTTTGATTGAATAAATTTGGTTTTCAAAATTTTAGAATTAAATGAAAAATATCTACAACTATTTAATTAAAAACCTAATTGGACTTTATTGCTTAGTACCATCGACATTAACTAGACTATAATGGAGAGTACATGAACTTCTTAGATATTAGAAACAGATCAATTGATTTTCTAATACTGTTAAATAATTTGTTTATAAAATGGGTTGTGATTTAGAAAAGAACTTAAAGATCTTATAAAATAATTTTATGACTATCAAAATTTTAAAAAGCCTTTAGAGTGTCACTTTGCTAATCACTCCCCTAATTTTCTTATGTATTAAGGATCTTGAAAACTAACTTCCAATTCTTATGTGAAAGTCTATCAACTTTCTTTTACTTGATGAAAATCTTTGGGAATTTCATCCTAGGATGTTGTTCTCCAATCAACTTATGCTACGTGTCCAAATTTTTGTGGGCCACAACTCCCAAACTCAACAATATTAGGAAAAGCATTGCATAGACGAGAATAAATAACCAAATCAATCCAATAACTTTGTTTAAATGTTCAAGTTTTATAAAAAGTGCTCATCTTTATTAAGTTACGTATTCATTTTGGTTTTGGTTAGTTAAGTTGGTGAAGATGAGATGGTTCGTTCTCTACTACTTCCATCAATTTCCAAACATTTCTCAATCATCTTATTTTGTAATTGCTTTTGGCCTGTCAACTAATATTTTAGTATGGTAACAATATCGATAAGGTCCTCCATTACTCTCCATCTTCCTCTCTTTGTATTTGCCTTTGTTTTCATGGATAAAACTCTTATTTTCTTCTTTTTGTTTAAAGCAGTGATCAGCCAACTCTTTAATAATCGACTTTTTTTGTCAACTAATAATCGACTTATAAAACCAAATATTTTCTATAAATCAATAAAAGTTAAAGACAATCTGCGTTAGGACCATCGTTTTTATTACCGTAGGAAAAGCCAATGAAAATCGAGTCCATGAGGCTTAGAGTTTAGTGTCATATAAACTAATTAATTAATAAAACTTTTGTAAATGTAATCATGAGCAAGCTTTATGGATGGAAAGTTCCGACGTGTTGATAGGAAGATTCATATTGAAAAGTGTTTTGGTTAGTCCAATTTAATGTCAATGTGCCCCTTTGAAATCCATAATATTATTTTTCGTGTTCGATTTACGCTTTAGTTAAATAATGCTTAATTTTTAATAACAAATATTATATTTTATGAATATATAAACTGTATTTATCAAAAAGAATGATTTATAAATTTGGTTCAAAATGGTTTGGAAACCGGACTTACGAGTTTAGACATTTTGAAAGAGTATAGAACTTAATCAAAGCTTATAGTTGCACTTGTTTGTCGCACCTGCTGGCAACTCGCCAGAGGCGAGAGATCACATTTTTTTTTCTTTTTTTTTCTGTGCACTGTGATCACATTCCATCCTATGAAACATGGATCTTTTGCTTCTTCTACGTCATTGGTGGCTTCTTCAATTTCTTTTTCTTTTTGAAAAGTTCTTCAATTTCTTCTTCCTCTTTTGAGAAGTTCTTCAATTTCTTTCTCTGTATGGGTATTACGTTTTTTTCAGCATCTTGCACTATGTCTAAATTAAATACGAGTGCCGATTCAAACAATCTGTAGGTCCTACTTAATTTATATGAAATGAATAATGTTAGTAAAATTAATTTATAGATATCCTTTCTAGATTATTGTATCACTTGCACACAGTCAACAGAAAACTACTAAACTATCTATCGTTCGTGGTTATTTATGTTGATAATTTGTCCCCCAAAAAATTATGTTGATAATTTATAATGTTTGCATTTATTTTTTTCCTAAAAGTAATTCGCTTAAGAATATTAAACAAATATCTATCTAAATGGTCAGTTTTTTTCACGAATTTGACTCTTAGCAACTCCTATGTTCGAAGTCAGATGTTGTATAATTAGACCACGAATTACAAATGTTTGGAAGAGCTCTATTGCTATTTCGCGAGGCAATCCACAGCGATGTAATGAAAGTGAGGGTCCAACAACAATCACCGAACGCCCCGAATAATCGACCCGATCAACCAATACATGAATACAGTTTCCACTCTCTTTTTTTTCGTTTGCTCTGTGCTTAACAAAACTTGTGGCTGATGACTCAACGAAAAAAATATTTTCTTTCATTTGCTCCGACCTCAGCATCTCAACATCATTTCTAAACTGTTTTTGAATTAAAATTTATTAATAATGTGCCAAATAAATAGCATCAGAATTGTTGCTTCACAATTCTGTATGTGTTTTCCATTGTTAGCTGTTGTATTAGAAGATTAATACATTTTAGCAACAGAGGGAATTAGCAAATACAGCTAAAAATTCATTTTAGTTACAAAAGAATAATTAGCAAAAAAAAATTGCAAGACAGAATTCACGGACATAATTAGTAGTGAAAATGGGAAAAGGAGGATTGTAAAGGGGACAAATGATAAAGTGTTCACTTCTAGTGTGGGGAGGTTGAGAGATCACTTCTCTAGTTGTTACTATAGAGATATGGGACCAAACATAGTCATATTCTGTATTTATGTTATTTGTTCAAAACAGAAAATTAAAAAAAATGTAACTCCGTTTAAATTTTGTATCTTACCAAAATCTTCAATATCGGCTGTTTTGGCGTTTAGGCATCTTCCTAGGCACTTCAACATCTATCTAACGTTTAAAACTATCTAGGTGCTATAATATCTTCAAATCGGTCAACAAAATTACAACGATTTGTTTGTCTAGGCAATAATTAGATGGTTGATGTATGTTCTTATAATTGTACTCTATTTCTTCTTTAGAAAGTAAAAAAAATATAAAAACATCCTTTATTTATTTTATACAAAATAGCTAAATCTAGGAAATCTTATATTTTATATTTTCATTAATTAAAATAAAAATGATACAAAAATGTTTCTACTAAGTGGCTAGATACGACTTTGTTTAAACACCCAATTAACAATTAGTACATTTTAATAGTGTGAACAGCATATCTAACAACGTTAGTCAAATATAAAACGCTTTTTTTAGAAGGTAATGTTTTATACTTAGAAGTGTCTTATTGAGTCAAAGTATGCGGGGCTTACTTACCTAAATTAGAAGGCAGGATCCAGCTAATAATAAACAAACGGGCTTATAAAGTAAAACACTTCAAATATATTTACCAAAATTTAGTCAACAATTTTACACGCATCCATAACATACATGTTTCTTTAGTCAACTGCCCTCCTAGGTATTTTAGGATATCCAGATTCTCATCCGGACTCAACACGTAAAATTATTATCCGATACGAATTCAAGATTTTTGGATATCCAAACTGAAAAAATAAAATTAAAAACTAACTGAACTACTATTTAATTATTATTTTTTAAATGCAAAAAATTAAAATTCAATAAAAATTAAATTTATTTCTTATATATATAAATATATAATACAATATACATATATAAATATAATTATATTTAAAAAATTTTAATTAATACAATATAAAAAAATAAAATAATTATATTATAAATATCCGTACATAAAATTTTACTTTATGAATCCGTCGGATCCATAAAATCACTATCATGATCCGAACTCCCTCAATATCCGTTTTTCGGATCGGAGCAGATCAGAGCAGATCTCAAAATCAGCCCCATTCGGGTTGTAGGAAAGTTCGGTTTAGGATCGGTTCGGGTATTATCGGGTTTGGGTCGGGTTAGTAAATTTTTTAAAAACCAGTATAGCCCATTGTAGATTCAGTTTTGGGTCCCAGCCGGTTCTTTGGTTTAAAAATATATGATTTGTACTTATTTTGTAACCAAAACATAAGTGAATCGACTCTTTGAATTTAAATTACATGATGTGTACCTAATTTGTAACCAAAACATAAGTAGAACTGATTCAAAAATAAGAAAATAAAATCAAACGTGATAATTCAAAAGCAAACGAAAGGTAAATATAGTTACTGATAGAAAGAAACCCAAATAAATTAATGAAGACATAAAAAGAAAATCAAGTTTTCATGAAATGAGAAACATTATTCAGTGAAAATAAAATCAACTAGATCATAACCCGCCCGACTGGGCGGGTATTTGTTTTTATGGTATATATAAACATTTCAAAAATTACAATCTAATGGCTCCAATTTGACTAAGTAATAGTACATTATTTAAACATTGTATTTCCTCACTGTATTGTGTAACAGGGGCATCGTAAAATATTATGACCCGTAAACATTTTATAAATAGTTTATAAAATTTTTTTTTGCTAAATTTGGTGCAAAGTTATATACATTAAACAATTTATTCAAATTTTTAAGTTAATTTTTTCATGAAGAATTGAAGGGCTAGTATATCACTGTTAAAAATTTATAACAATAGTCAATATAAATTATAGAAATAAAATATATATTATTCTTGATTTATTATAAATACGTTTAAAACATAAATACATATATATATAAATAATTTTCAGAAATAAAGTAATATCAATGATAGAAACCCAAAAACAATAATAATGATACTTTGGGCTGCAATAATCTTAATAAATAAGCCCATTAGATTTGTAGGCTATCCTTGTTTCCAATCATTATAATTTTAAATACCTATTCATGTTTCCAAACACTAATTTTTTGTACTTCAGCTTTAATAGTATAGATATCTAAAAATTTCAATCTTCAACCATCACCTACAACCATCAACTTTCATGTAAAAATTAATTATTTTAGATGTTCAATAATATCCTAAAGTATTTTGTATATATATTAGGAATTGAAATCATGTTTGGTACAAGTTCTTTCTGAGATTTTGAATGTTTCAGGTTCTATCGGATATCCATTTAGGTTCGGGTTTGGTTTGGATAATACTCATACCGAAATACCATAAAACAAGATTCATTCGGTATTTATGTCGGGTTCGGATCAGTTAGGATTTATTTTTATCGGGTCGGATTCGGTTCGGATTTTCGGGTTTGGTTTATTTGCCCAGCCCTAAAAATATATTTTTAAGATAACAATCTAACTCATAAGAATTAACTTATTTTCAAAAATATAATATTATTATAATGAATTCATTTTAATTATATAATAAACTATATATAAACACTAAAGCATGAAAAATAAGTAAAATTATCTAAAATCATGGAGACATTGACAACAAATCAAATTTACTTCTCAAATAATAGTATAGATTATTAAAACGTGATAAATAAGAAAAAATGTCTGAAATCGTGGAGAAGTTGACAACTAAACGAATTAACATATTTTCAAAAAATTATAAAATTATTAATCTATATTCATTTTTATTATATAATAAATTAAATATAAACATTAAAACATGACAAATAAGTAAAATTATCTAAAATCATGAAGAAATTGACAATAAAGCAAATTTACTTCTCAAATAATAGTATAGATTATTAAAACATAACAAATAAGCAAAGTTATCTAAAATCATGGAAAAGTTGACAACTAATCAAATTTATTTCTCAAATAATAGTACAGATTACAATAATTGTCAAATTTCTTGCTATAAACATTATTCAAAAAGTAAGAAATTTTATATGTAAGAGATTTGATGTATTTCTAAACTTAGTAGATATGAAATCTTGGTTTCATGTAATAGCATATATGTCTTTTATATAAAAAAATAATAATAGCATTTGTAGGTCATAGCCAGAAGACAAAAGTTGTGGAACAGCGTGATTGGGTTAATTCTCATTACAACATTTCTTATATATGGACAAATCATTAATTAGATAAACCATAAGTTTTGAAGCTCTATAGTATTCTGAAATATAACATAAGCTGGGTATTCTCCTTGAGTTGCTGATAGCTGATCTTTTCATTTCATTTTATAGAGAGAGAGGGAGTGAAAATGGTGGGGCAATGGGGGAAAGAAGATGATAAAAAGGTGGTGGTTAGATGCTACAATGATCTCAGGGACAGAATACAAATGGAATGTATGGAGAAAAGTTGTGAGATTGGTAACGACCAAACTTTTCTCTTCACAGATACTTTAGGCGATCCCATTTGCAGAATTCGGAATACTCCTCTCTTCACCATGCTGGTTAATTTCTCTCTACCTTGCTCTCTCAAATTTTTTATTCTTCTCTATTCTTGGTATAGAGATAGTTCTGTCTTTTGTCTATATGAAACAGTAAAATTTGATACAGAAAAAAGGATGAATTTAAAATCCAATAACATAGGTTACGGGTAAAATTTTACCCGTAACCTATGTTATTGGATTTTAAATTCATATTATTTTTTTTAATTTTGGTATTATATATATATCTAAAAACTATTATTTTAAAGTTAATATTTTAGATTATTTATAGTTTTTATTAAATGAGTTATATTAAAATGGAGAGATTAAGTTATATATTGCTCCTTAGAATAACTAAAGATGTAACTTAAAGTGAAATTGTATTCAAACAACAACAATAATTGTTATATATTAATTATGGTGGCGAACCAAAATGTAACACCTTCCTCGTACTTTTTATGTTAACACAAAGCCAAACAATTAATTAAGCATTTGGATTTATATAAATTATCAAAAATTAATGTACCTTATTTAATAGGTGGCGGAAGTTGGGACAAAGCTGGTTGGTTGCATACAAGGTTCAGTAAAGCCAGTTAAGTTTCATGATAAGTCAGTGAATGTAGGTTACGTTCTTGGTCTCAGAGTCGTGCCGCCTTATCGACGCTGTGGCATTGGTTCGATTCTAGTGAGAAAGCTTGAGGAATGGTTCGTGTCTCGTAATGTTGATTATGCTTACATGGCCACCGAAAAGGACAATGAGGCCTCTCTCGGTCTATTCGTCGGAACACTTGGCTATACCGTCTTCAGAAACCCAGCAATTCTGGTCAATCCAGTAAACCCCAGTCAAGGTTTGAAATTGCCTTCTGATATCGATATAAGGAAGCTAGAGGTGATTTTACTAACCATTCATTTGTTTATTAAAAGGATACTTATGTGAAATATTTCAGAAAATTTTAACTAGCTATACCATTAGAAATTAAAACCGATATTTGTAAAATTTAGAACCCTTTATATTATACAGTAAGCTTCTTCTGAAATGAGAATATCTAAACACTAAGAACTGTCGTCATGAAATATATCACATGCAAAAACATCAATTGGCTTAACATAACGAAAAACCTAGGAATATTAATTTACGTTGGTCAAGTTGAGTTGCAAAATACATATATATAAATACAATTTCATCCCTTATATGTTAGCATTAATTAAGTAGGCTCACACGGAGAAGATTAACACTGATATCAATTACTTTCGGGTGTTATCAGGTGGAAGAAGCTGCATCATGGTACCGGACACACGTTGCACCAACGACAGATTTTTTCCCGGACGACATAGACGAAATCTTGCAAAACAATTTAAGCATGGGGACATGGGTGGCTTATTACAACAACAACGACAACGTCAGGAGTTTGGCCGTTCTTAGTGTATGGAACAGTAGCAAAGTCTTCAAACTTAGGATCGGGAAAGCTCCTTTGAGCTATCTGCTTCTCACCAAAGTTTGCAACGTTCTCGGTAGCTGCTTACCGTTCTTGGGCTTAACGGCATTACCTGATCTGTTTACTCCGTTTGGTTTCTATTTCCTTTACGGTGTTCACGGGGAAGGTCCGTTATGTGGGAATCTCGTTAGGGCTTTGTGCGACCACGTTAACAACATGGCTGCCTCAGATGAGGGTGGCGCGTGTAAGGTCCTGGTGGTAGAAGTCAACGGAGAAAGTAATGGTGGTGGTGATGATTCTCTTATGAGATGTGTTCCGCATTGGAAAATGCTTTCGTGTGACGATGATACATGGTGCATCAAACCGATGAAATGTGAAGGAAAGATGACTGGCTTGGGTGAATTTAACGATATGTTGTGGAAATTAAAATCGCGACCACTCTTCGTGGATCCAAGAGATGTGTAGCTAAGCTAGCTAGGGAAATTGATAACATATTTGGCTCATAACACACCAAATACCCATATATGCGAAACTATTTAGCTATTTCGTAAGATTAAAGATTATAATGATAGGTCTTTTTTCAAAAAAAAACATAAAAAGGATTAATTATTGGATATTAATGATGCAACTCCATCACTGTTTAGTGAAATTATGTTATTTCTGCTTGAAAATCTTCTCATTTATTTGTGTTGCTTATCTTGTTTCCCTAATATATTGAACCCAAACCTAAACTTGAGACTACATCTAAGAAATCGCATCGCCAAGGGATGTCTTCAATCAAATAATGCCCAGCTACTGTCAAACCGTGCGAATTCAACGGTCATCTATAAACAACCCACAATAAAACAATCAACTTACAAAACGTTACAGTCATTACTATATGAATCCAAGACATGCGTGATTTGAGTTTCTTGTCTTTTGTTTGGCGCATGACATAGCGAAAGAAATGGACCCAACATACGGTTAATTGTTCGTTTTGGTTTTTATTTCGAGAACTAGTGTGTATGATAAGGTTATGATCTTTAGGTAAATCATCGTTCTCATTCAATCTAAAAAGATTTCCTCAAGTAGGTGCCACCATTTGTTGTCCTTGGCATCCTTCCTATCTAGTCTGAGAGTTACAAAATAGTTAAAGAATAGTCATTTCAATGTGTTTTATTTGATGAATAAAATTTTGTTTTGCATCAGTTGGTAATCACAAATTTATAATGTAGATATCTCAATAGTCAAATATTGTATGGAATTTATACGAAGGAGATTTGGTCGTGCCGGTTATGTGTTCCTTCATGTCCCCTTTTTATTAGGTTTCAAACCAGTTTTTTTATTGATGGACCGTCCTCTAATTTCAAGATAGATGTAACCATTTCCTGATAAGTCGTATTACTCCATGTGATCTTCATATGGCTCGTACAGATTTTATAAACATTTACATTCGTAGTCTTACCGCTTGAGTGGTCGAAACTTTGTTGAAGTTTTTGTTTTCTTTTAATGCCAATATGCATTGGTATTTAAAAACATGTTCATACGTACACCCAAATTTAGTGCATGCTAGTAGATGAGTAAACCAAATCCCAATAGTATTATCAATCGTTTTTTTATTTGACGTCATTATCGTACATTAATTGCTTAAATTTTTATTTTCCAGCGACGACCCAATAACATATGCATGAAGATATCGATAAATATAAGTAAAATGTCTGTATTTTTAATGACATCATGAATTTATTGAAGTTGAATTACATGCATGTCGTGATGTCCCAAAGATCAAACGTGGATGGGATTGAATCTCAGTAAGTTTATTCTCATTTGAAATTGTAGACTTGACAAAACGTGGACATGCTTAATGCAATTGGAAAGTACAGTCATCAAACATGCTGTAACCTAAGCTACTCTGTATTCTGTAAAGACTTAAGAGTCGCTAATCTGTTCTTTAAAGCATTAATATCATATCCATATATACTTTATCCGACTCGTTAGCTGAAGATATGTCATAGTTGAGTCGTAGAATATTCTTCTAACCAAAATCAAATCAAACAAAATTTCCTTCATATTTTCGTTTCCTGGGGTAACTCCGCATATACCTATGAATAGGAGAAATCTTCATTTGTTTTTATGTTATAAATTAGTTATAACTAATAACTATATAGTTTACTTTAATGTTAGGAACATGTCAACTTCGTTAGCTAGCCATCTAATACAATCTTACTGTCTTGATAACATATCTAAGGAGATGATGATCAACCAATAGACATAAACCAATAATTTTCACCCAGTCACCCACTTTTGTTTGTATGGGAAGTTTCAAATCAATAGTCATAATCTGAATACCCTAGAAGGATAATACAGACCACAGTTAGGTGTTGATGTACTCTTGCCGAACAAGGAAGCTGAGTGTACTTTATATGACCCTCCTTTCTGCGCAATTCGAAGCAATTATTGGTTCATTTTTCTCGTTTGATTTTAGTTTTAGACTTCAACTGATAATAAGTGCGTTCTTTAATAACTTTAAGCTATATATATGATGTAAATATAGGTGGACTGGAGAAATACCAAAATTCACGTATGCTACACACTATTTATATATATTAAGTTGCGATCGTTTTTACAATGTCAATCATACATCAGAAGATTAGTCGCAAAATCTTGTTTTTACATTGGTAATATGTAATGGTCTAATTGTTTATGTGGAGACACCATTACATTATATATTGGTCGAATATTACTTCATATTACGTTTTTGCTTTAGTGCAGACACAAATTGATGATCCTCATTGGGCTTAAAGTTCAAACTAATTGGTTAGGAAGAAGAGGTTCATGACAAAAGATTGGGGTCAGCTATAATGGGCAGTTGAAGGGCCCATAATAACTCCGAAGTTAGTACAGAGGGACATGTAATCTCAAATGTTGTTGTTCTTCTTTTTTATGTTTTCCAAGTCGTATTCCTCTGAGAAAGTAAAGGGGAAAACACAATTTAAACAGACGACAGGCTGCAACTTATGGTTAGGGTCTCAGATCGCAGCAACTAATAAAAGAACATGCCCAACATCATATGTAGAAAGATTTAAGTAATCAATTTAAGTTTCATGAAAATGTGGTTTATAGAAGTTTTTAAAAAAACAATGAGTCTAGAAAAGAATAAAGTCCAGATGTTACGAACCAAAATTAAGAAAACCACATCCACATTCCCTCAGAAGACCACCAAACCTGTCTGAACAAAAGATTTTAAAACACCTACGGCTCAAGACCGGTGACTTGTTCCCACTCTCCATCAACCGCCTCTTTCCACACCGTCACATTATTATTCCCATCGGACACAGCCAACATGTTACCTGTCAACGACCACGAGACACGCCACACCGGAGTCATAAAGTCCTTGAGAACCTTACCTTCCCACTGCTCACCTTCTTTCCCCACCGTCCAGATAATCACTTTCCCATCCTGTGAGCCACTAGCAATGGTCGACTTAGGGAGACCCAAGTTGGGCGCCCAAGCCACATCACGGACCCAATCAGTATGCATCTGCAGAGCCGGGAAGCAATCCATCTTCCACGACCCGTCAGAGAGCTTCCACACTTTCACAGTATTATCACACCCACCAGAAGCCAGCTTGTAAACCGGATCACGCAACCCAGAGCTGACAAGAGCACCAGGGGAAGTGGATGGAGCCCACGAGACAGAAGTGACACCAACCGGGTGAGCTTGCTCAATCTTGGTCGTGTCCCAGCCACCATCAGCACGTCCCGTGAACACCGAAATGTTCCCATCTGATGACCCGCAAGCCAAGGAGAGTCCGAGCTCATAAGGAGCCCAAACGATGGAGTTGACAGAAGATTTGTGGTCTGTGAAGACGTGTGCTTGAGTCCATTGGTTTTGGTTGCCTTCTTTCCAGAGAATGACTTGACCGTCGTAGGAGCATGAGGCTAGGATTGATCCGAACTTGGGGTGGGCCCACGCGACCTGCCAGACGGGACCACGGTGGCCGGTTAGTGTAGCTAGGTGCTGTGATCCTCCACCGTCGTTGTTGGTGGTGACGGCGGTTATCTTGATGGTGCAGTCAGATGAGGCAGTTGCAACTTTCTTTCCGTAGTAATCCATTTGGACGTCATGGATCATGTCCTCATGACCCGTTTCAATCTTTTGACCCGGCATGTTTCTAGAATGACTTTCCCTGCTTCTTAAAAGTAAGCTTGTTGAATAAGAACACATTACAGAGAGCAACACACCACGTAAACACACAGTTCACAGTACATACGATGTAAAAGCTTAAGCTTGGAGGCTCATACATATAGGATACAATACACCAGAGGTAAGATAATTCACAAACAAACACATTTTGTAACAGGAAAAATCTGTTAACTACCAAGTGTGTATCCGCTTGTCCTACTAAAAAAAACATGACCAGGGCCGTATATGAACAAAGCCAAATAAAACATTCTCTTATGACACCAAATTTTTTTGAAGAACATTATGTAGACATAGGCCCCAAAATTGTAAAAAAAAAAAAGAAAAAAATTATTAGAATAGTCCCAAAATCTCAGGCCTGGCCCTGACCATGACAGACATAAAGGCTAACAAACCATATTCCATAGAGTACCTTGTAATGTTTTGCCAATGGAATTGAATGGCAGTGAAGTATAATAACATATTTCAAGTTGATGTTTCATATTATTAACGAGGATCATATCCAACCCCAACATGTAAGGAAGCAAATTCGATAATAAATCAAGAAAGATCTAATATGATCATGAATATAACAATTTCAACGTGTCGCAGTGGCGAATTACGCACAACAACAGAAGAAAAAAAAAGAAAAAAAAAACTGAAAAGAGATTGGACAATGAATAGAACAATTTCGACATGACGTGGATCATGAGGGCACGAAACTTATCGAAGCAAAAGAAATCGAATCCAGAACAGAACTGGATCCAATATTTTGAGAGAAATGCGGTTCAATTAGACGGATCACGAGAGGTCAGATCAATCACAATCTCGAACAGTACAATGCGGAGAAAAATAACTCAGGGAAGAGGGAGAGAGCGTACCTTAATGCACGGTCGATCGAGTGAGAGACGCCGGAGAGAAAATCGAGTGAGAAGAAAACGTTAGGGGGAAGCAATTATTAAAAAAAAAAAACAAAGTAATCCTCCAAACCGTGGTCCGGGCTCTAAACCGTGTGGTTCAATTGGAAACCGGGTGTTGATTACTTCTTGGTCGGCTATTCGGGCTGGGGTTTTTCAGGTTTCGGATACTTCGATTCCAGAGGAACAGGCCCATTCCGAATCTATTTTTGGGTTGGGTTTCGTTTAAGTTTATATTCAAACTATCCAATTTTGTATGAAAATATTTGTCAACCTTCCTTTTTTTTTTTTTTTTTGAACAACAATTTGTCAACCTTCCAATATAGCAATATACAGGACTAGCTCGAGTATTTCTCGGATCTGATTCGGTGATACTTCACAGTTTGAATTGATTCCAGGTACTTTGAATGCAGATACTTTACCAAGTCATAAGCACTTGACATTTGCCATGTCTAAAACTGTCTTTGAGCATGTTGTTATTTCAAATGCATATCATCTTTAGTTAAGGATGTTTCCAAATTTTTCCATGAAGCAAAAGTCATTCGATTAGCCTCTCAAAAACTATTTTACACTTCTTCACTGTATAGTTTCCTTACAACTAGTTCTTTTAACACCGTTACAACTAGTTTAAAAGCGCAGTTTTGCCAGCCGTCAAATCTTTCATGTGCAATAATAATAATACAAGTCTTTTTTTGACAAAATGCAGTATACAATAATACAAATTTAATTCAACATTTTTGATTGTTTGGGTCCTTTGAGATAAATCCAAATTTCGACTACGAAGCTTTGTCAGACTTTTTACATGGTTCTTTTTGATATTTTACTTGCAAGATCTTAAAAGAAAAAAGGTTACTCGGCTACCCTGGTCACCTAGATTTTGGCCAAAGATTAAATAATCTAAGTAGTATTGTACATAAAGGACGAAATTAGGTGACAACTTGGATGATTGATCTCAAAACCATAAGAATCGAGATACAACTATTTAGTATTCGTGTGGAATAACCAGATGCAACAAAAAAAAAAACACATTATAGTTATCAAGTACAATTATCCACAAATTAGCAAATATTGCCAAAAAAAAAAGAGTTGAAAAAATTTAAAATGTTTAAAAGATGTGGATATTCTTTAAAACTAGCATATAATTTATGTTGATACCTTTCTGCAAATTGAAAACTTATGGAGTTCTGGTAAGCCAACAGTGCCCACCACTTCATCATAGTCATCTTCCATTTTCTCCACCTTATTTATTGCATGCTTTGTTTTCTTAAAACATTGATCAAAGTTTATGTAGTTCAAATGGACTATTTGACCTAACAATTTTATCTTCACCAACAACAAAATTAAGGTTATGCTAAAACTTCATATTGACCCCTAATCACTTACTTTTAGTAGACATAAATTATACTAATTACATGGTCGTAGTTCCTCTTCAAAAGAAAATATATATATGGCCAAGAAGCTACCAAACCAAGATTGGATAGTGTAGATGAGAGTTATCAACAAAAAGAAGTAACAGTTGAGAGTTAGGACACTCATCACACCACGTAAACGAGCTTTCAAGAAACAGATCGACCGTCCGAATCACATGCAATACCAAACAAAAAGTTAAGGCTGAGAATGAAAGATAGATTTTTTTTCCGCAATTTCTTCTTCATATTATTGTCTTGATGATGATAACAACAACATGGCATACAAATACTAATAACACTGGTGTAAAACGTGGCATATATCTGAATAGTCTCTACCACCAATAACAACAACAACAATACTTCACACGTCATCACCGACGCCGACTCCGACTCTTCATATCCCGACGGTGTAACATGATCATCGCTAGACTGCAATGACGTGTTTAATTCCGATTCTACCCTTGTTGAAACCGGATATTCGCATTTTGCCGCTAACTCGCTTCTAACCTCAATCCAACCGTCTGATTCCCAAACTACCCCTCCGGTCGTCGCTAAATTACTCATCCTTGCCACCCCTGAAACCATATCTCTAGACACATTGGCCTCTTCCTCCTCCTCTTCGAACTCCGAGTTGGCCCAGTCCAATACGCAACGCGGAGACGACTCAGTAACCAAAAACGAGTCATGACCTTGACATATAAACGGATGCTCCAGAAGCTGATCACAGCTCCACCTCAGCCTCCGATCTCTTCTCAGGCATTTCTCCAAGAAATCACGACCGAGCTCCGAAACCGCCGCCGGAATAAACGGCAACTCGTTCGAAAACCCGATTCGACTCAGCGAGTCGAAACCGTTATCTTCCCACGCCGGTTTCCCGGTGAGCATCTCGACGACCGTGCAGCCTAGAGACCACACGTCGCTCTCCGGTCCTTGATACTCTCTCCTAACAACCTCCGGAGCCATCCAGAGCGGACTGCCACGCGGCAAAATCTCATCCGTTGGTTTCTCTAACTCCATCGCCGACCCGAAGTCCGCAAGCTTCACGGAGCTTCCGCCGTCAGCGACGAGGACGTTCTTCGACTTCACGTCGCAGTGAGCGATTCCGTTGGAGTGGACGTGACGGAGAGCGGAGACGAGACAGAAAACGTAACGGCGGAGGAGAGTTTCCTTGACGATGATTCCACCGTTTGCCACGTCACCTTCGGGTGAATACTCCAAGTGGAGGTTACGAAACGACGACGTTCCCTCTTTAGACGCGTCGTCTCCGAGGAACGTCACGATGTGCGGGTGGGGCTCGAGAGAGCGGAGGATTGTGATTTCGTTCTCGAGGGATTGGGATTGAGCGGGGAGACACGTGGCGATATCTACTGACTTCACTGCGAAGACTCCACCGTTGATTTTACTCACGGCTTTGTTTACTGTTCCGAAACATCCTCTTCCGATACAAGTGCCTCGAGACCAAGAAGAAGTGTTTGGGATGCTCTGTTTCTCCATGGTTGTGGTAACTAACTTTCGTGTGTAAATTCTCAAGGACACACACGACGGTATTTATATGTGTGTCGAAGTGTCAAATGTGAACGAGAAATAAAGTTGGCATTTTTTTAATAATTTCTGACGTGGACATTTCTTTTCAACTTTGTCTTTATTAATTTTGGAAACGTGAAGCCATTTTTATATTTAAAAATCCCACTTGGGATTCAGTATCTCTAAATTAAAATTATAGGATGTAATTTCAGATTTTAATTATTAGTAAATCTGTTGAATTGTTTTTTAGATGTAAATTTTATATTTCTATCAAATAAATAGTTTCAAATCCATAGATACTTATTGTGAGAAATCAAATGTCTCTAAATTTAAATTAAAGGATGTAATTTCAGATTTTTATTATTAGTAAATCTGGAGAATTGTTTTGAGATGTAAACTTTATATTTCCATCAAATAAATAGTTTCAAATCCACAGATATTTATTGTGAGAAATCATATATATTAGTAGTAAATATATGAATAAATAACACTTGGTTTTAACTGAAACCAATAACAAATGTTTATCATAAAATTTAAAGTCATAAAAATAACATTCCAAAGTTAAATATTTAATCTAGTACCTTACTAGAAGTTTAATTATATTATAAATCAGACATATGGATAACTAGAAGAACTTTTTGTTATGTAAGAAACTGAGTACTTTCCATATTAATTATCCTAATCAACAAAAGAAACAAGTTGATACAGTTTGATCGCGTCCGTTGATTCATTTACCCCAAATATGATAAAATGGATAAGTCAACGGCTCTTGTTTTCAGGCAATTTCCAATTCTTTTCAACTTAAAATTTTCAACAAAGAAAACAGTTGTTAATTTACTGTTGATGCCATTAGGTTCGGGCCGACAAGTACTAAGACCATCTTTATCGCTAGGTTCTTAGTGGGTTTTTAGCATAATAAAACATTTAATTAAATCAAAACAAAAACAAAAATTAGATAACCGATCCTTAATAGAGGTTTTGGCAACCGATCTTTACGAGAGTTCTTAATACACGTGTCAACAAATTGTGAATTATAATTTTTTCTCTTTTTTTTTTTCTCTCCTTTCTCTCTTCTTCTCTCGCGTTCTCCGTGTCGTATTTTGTTGAAGGGAGAAAAAGAGCAAGCAGAGGAATACTTTTCGCTTCTGATGCTCACCACCGTTGCTGCGTACTACAGACTGCCGTGGAAATTGCCGGTAACGGCAGTTTATCAATCTATCTCAAACCGGCGTTTATCAATCCAATTCTCCCTCACATCAACGAAGTCTGGTTCAATCTTAACCTCATCCACAAGGTAACCTCAATAATTCGCTTCTCTTTTATGTAATTTCTGGAGACTTTTTTTTAGAAGAATTCAAAGTTTGTGCCTTTTCTTGCAATTTAACTTTTATTTCTTGCTGTGTGTTGTGATGAACATAGCACAATGACTTGAAACGTTTCTTTTTATCACCGTTGTCTGGAAAGGTATCAAGCTCGAGACATCCATAGGAAGCAAATTATTTTGGAGTTTGGGGTTTGTCTATTTTTTTTTTTCAGACACAATGTTGGGACTTTAGAGAGTTTTATTTGTCTGAATTGCGACCATTTTAACTAGTGTTGGGAGTTTGAACAGTTGGGGATCTGATTTTCAGTGTTTTTATTGATCTGCTGCAGAGATCATATGTTCACAAGAAGAGGAGGGAGAAGAATGAGGGAGAAGAATGAGGGAGAAGCAAGAGTTATTGCGTGGTGTGAATGCTTTCGCAGCAAACATGTTTACGGTATTACCTCATCTGTGTGTGTTTTTTTTTTTATCTTGCCTCATCTGTTGTTTGTTTCTGTATGCACTTGTAGCCCCTCCTCTTTCATTATTTGTAGAAAAATTGGTTTGCTTTACAGATTGAGCTTCTTGAAAAAAGTACATACAGATTTCTGCTTTGCTTCTCCCATAAGCTGAAACTCTGTCCTATAGACCACTGCTGGTTCTTCTTATGCTCATAGTATTAGCTTCTTCAGTTACTAGAATGTTCTTTGTGAAGAAATTAGAAGGTAATATTTGTTAGTTGTTCCTCTTTATGAATAAGATTGCTAGAAGCCTTTTTGAGTCTCTGTTAGTNAAGCTGAGCAATTTGTAACATTGTTGTGTGTGTATTTAGCTGTTAATTGAGTGGAAGCATGAGCTTGATGCTGTGGAGAACACTGAGAGGAGAACTGCTAAAGGAAAGAAGATTATAGCCACTTTTAAGCAGTGTGCTAGGTGTCTTACTCTTCCTTCAACTTATGCAGGAAGAAGGTTATAAATCAAAATCCCTTTTCCTTTTATTGCAAGTTCTTGGCTTTGCTTGTTGTTTGGGTGTGAAACATATTAGTAATGAGAACGTTGTGTACTTGTTGTTCAAGCTTATATGTAAGGTAGCAAATTGTTATATAGTTAAAAAAAAAATTTTTAAGAAACTTAAATTAAGAAACTACCATTGTATGTTGAAAATTAGGTGATTCTTAACTAAAATCCTTAGCTAACATTTATTAGTTAAATAATCATTAAAGTGTACTTAAGAAACCTTATGTGTTTCTAGGGATAATCATGCTCTAAGTAGTGATGAGATCTCTCCGACGAATCGTGGGAACGGCAAAGTAACTAAACGTGTCGATTGATTTTCGGATATTTGTTTTCTGTTGACTTTTGTTGTTGGTTGTGCGTTATTAGCTTCTTTTTTTTAGTTGACTCGAGTTAATACACACACATTCAGACATGGAATATTCGGTGGAAATCTACCAATCAAGTACTATTCTTAAATAACACATGTAATAGCCAATCATATCATAGAACTTTTTCTTAGTTTTAGCTAAAACTACAAAATGACACAGTTATAATTGCCTTTCTTTAACAACTTATAGTTATGATATAACACAACACAAAATACACTATGTCAGATTTGGAATTGGATAAAGAAACATTATGTCAGATTTCAAAATTAGAGAAAGAAACAATGTTGACAGTTATAAGAGCATCTCCAAAAGAAACTCTATAACTTCAAATATAGAGTTTTTTGCTCTCCAAAAAGAAACCTTAAAACTTCAAATTTGAAGTTTTTAAGAGTGAAACTCTATATTTGAAGTTTCAATACTCAAAACTCTAAATTTGAAGTTTCATCTTTTTAATTGCATTTTGGTCCTTACAATTACAAATAAAAATTAGAATTTATAAATATTTTTTTTGTTTATTGTTTTAGTCCATAATTTTTTTTTAAATCTCATAAATATTTCAAATTAAAATTTACCTTTTATAAATTTAAGTTTAGACATAAAACTAAATAAAATTTTATAATAAATTTTAAAATAGTTGCTTATAGTTTAGTATTTTTAAATATTTTAAAATTAAAATTAGACAACAAAAATGTGGTATTCTATTTGTAATAATCATGTATTTGTATTTATAATTTTATATTTTAGTGTAAGATTTTATTAATTAATATTCTTGTATAATTTATATATATATATATATATATATGTGTGTGTGTATGTTATTTATCAATGTTTTATGAATTTATATTCACTATGACAAATATAAGGATCAAAATGTAAAATAGAAATAATTTTGAAGTTAAATTTGAAGTTTTTCTTTTGGAGAAGAACACCTTGAAACTTCAAATATAGAGTTTTGGAAACTTTAAAATAGAGAGTCTTTTTGGAGATGCTCTAAAGTTGATGTTTATATGGGTATCTAAGCGCTATAAGTTTCTGTAAAATCTCATAATTAGCTATATACCCTAAATCTCATAGTCTAGAAAATTTTATTTTCAGAAACGAAGGTATTTTGTGTATTTGCACTCAATACACACACAAAATCCCATAATTAATTATATACCCTAAATTTCATATTTTGATACTTTTGTTCATAGTCACCTAACTTGTCACATCAAAGATAGGTTGCTAATTTTATCAATTTCTTTAGGTTTTAAATCAATTCACTCTAATATTTTGCCTAAAACTGAATAAGTCTGATAGCAAAAGTAGTTTGTATGATTTAACTGCTTCAAATTATCGACTTGTTCTGGAGTACCAATACACATCTCGTTATCGTAATTTTAAAATTTAAAACATAATGTTGCTATATGTACAATTAGTATACTAAAAGGATATAGAATTACGCATTCTTCTGAGTTTATGCCCACTCGAAAAAAATATAGAAAAGCAGTTTTATATTAATATCATTAAGAAAAAACTTGTAACATGTCTTCTAGCAAATTTAAATTCAGATGGGATATAACGATTGCACTAATAAAAAGCCACTAGGCTACATACATAACATGACTTCTTGTTAGCTAGTCGCCATTCAACAATATATATATACTAGTGGTCCGTCCGCGCTGCGCGCGGATTATTGGATATTTGTAATATTTAAAATTTTTAAATTATTTCTTGGTTTGTAATGAATATTTTTATTGTGTTTTGTTTATGAGAATGGTCTATTATGATATCAATGTGATGGCATTAGGGTTAAATGGTGGACATTTGGAAATTATTTTAAAATTCTTGAGTCATAGATCTTATTTTTTTGTTTGACAAATTTTATTATTTTAGGATCAGAGATAATAGCTATGAGAATATTTTTCATAAAAATTTATTTGAAAACAAAGTCTAACAATTTATTCTAAAAGTAAAATTAAACAGAACCTTTGGAAGAAATTGAAGAGGAACATAAATGTTCAACTTACACTGAGAAACAAAACAAATAAATCAAAAGTGGAAGGAGTACGTCATCATGTTAATGGTAAGCACGTTTCTCGTATAGGCCTTCTTTTAGAGTTAAGGTGATCACTGAAGCCCATTATCCTTTTGTAGAACTCGGTTACCAAAAAGAAGTGGAAACAGTTGGAGCAAACCGTGATCTCCGTCCCCTGTTGAGGATGGCAGTTCTAGGGTGGCCACATCTTCTTTAGTGAGGTAAAACATATATCCTTCATGTGAAATTGGAGGTGCTCAAGAGATTGATGAAAAATCGCCATACAATCTTCTAGTACTGGAATACCTTGCTCATCAGTGAGTTTGTTAATGTTTTTAACCCCTAAGTCAGTTTCGCCGATGGCCATAAGGAGGACGCCGTAAACGTACCTTCCTCGGAGGTGACCATCATTTGAGGCAATGTGGATGTGATGTAGACCTAGGGACTGATTTCGAGTTTTGAAGAATTCTAGCATGCCTTTAACATAGTGAGCGTCAACATTGTTCGCGTTGAGGCAGTTTTGCACCAACTTTTGTTACCGATGAGCTAGAGCAAGCTTCTTCACCAAAGGTGAGAGGTTGAGATCCTTTGCAACAAAGAAGTTCTCAGAACTGAAACTGAGGGTTTTGGATGTCATATAATTGTGTTGAAGTAGTCGGTGGGGGGGGGGGGGGTCATAGCCTACTTTGGAAACAATTAGGAGACGCATGTCTTCGGGCATGAATTCAAGGGTGAGGGTATTATGTTGTTTTCGATTCATGAAACTCATCGAAAAATGATCGAGGTTTTTTTTTATTCTAACGATGTCCTTATTAGTTTATTTGTGTTGTGCACTTGTTTATATAGGACGTTGGACACGGTGTTGATTGTAACGTCGTTTACGTTTTTAAATATAATTATTGGAAGCCATAATTTTGCGTTGAATTTCTTTGCGGTTTGATTGTTATTATTTATGTTGTACCGTTGCATGTATGCTGAGTGGGTTGATGTGTAATTTATGGTTATTAAAAATTAACCGACCGGATTTCCTTATGATTTTGCTTGGTTTTAATACTTATAATATAATTTTGAAAGGTAATTTATATGTGGGTATTCTGCCCAAGCCTGGCTGAGGAAGAGTTACGGGGCTTCGAAAAATATACTGATTCGGCCGGTAAAAATACTATATGTAAAAAAAAATAAGCGTCGAATAAACCTTTTTTGGTTTGCTTGACATTAGATAAGTTTGTATTTGTTGCAAACGCCATAGATTTGTGGAATAATTTTAAAATTATTTTGAGGGTTTGATTTACCTTTTTAGGTATTTATCATCATTATCTGAAATATCTAAATAGATGTGTCTGTAACGTGGCATTGAACGCAAAGAAAACTTCAAATTGCTTTAATTTTGGTATTATAGATGATTTATGCCATTATTTGCTGTGTTTCCGTTTTAACAACAAAAAACTTAAAAAAAATTTGGAGCTCTACCACACAAAATAGCCAGCCCAACAACCACAAAACCGACAAACAGAAAACCAATTGAAACCGAAACGGGAGAGATAAATTTTGTTTGGTCTATTTGGTTTAGGTTATTGCTGACATGGCTTTTTCTGCCCTCCTTACAAATGCTGATGTGGATGCATGAGAAGGGAGAGAAGTCTACTTTATTGTATAAGATATATATATATGTCAATGAACCATGAGTTTTGGTCCTAAATTTCAATATACGTAGATCATATAATCTCCAAACAATATTAATTTTTTTCTAAATTTTTTACAAAATTGTTTATAATCCCATAAATTCAGAACCGGTCTTATCGCATATATTTTTATAGTATATTTTTAATGTTCTAATTACGTTAAACGTTGCGCGTAAACATTGTCAACAATCAATGTTAAAGTTCAAATACAAAAATCGATGTCGACGAGGGTACATAAGTACACTTAACACTGTAAGTACGCGAAGCTAGCAGTGATTTTCAAAATAATAGCGAACCGATTAAAAATTGAAACTCCGTAAGAAGCGTGTAGCAACAGAGTTAGTTGTCCCCAAAGAAGTTAATATGAGACATGAGAGAGAGGTTCATGACTTTATCACTTGCGCACCTAAAAGAATTAGATCTTTGGTGGTGTACTTCGGTGAACTTACGTGTCAAGCAATTGCTAGTCCACGTTCTCCAACAGAGGACCAAAGACTCCAGTTGTCCCAACCTCACTTACATTTTTTGTTAGACGACTGCACCATTGACGTGCCTTCACCACCTCCACCACCTCTACTCTAAATAACCCTTTTGTTCTTTTTTGGGTAATTTAAACAGAGAAATTTACTCAACGTGATCCTTGATGGAATGAAAAGAGAAATGCTATTTTAGTTTGAATGCTTATCCACAATAATGTTGACAAAGAAGAAAAGTTCATAAAATATAGTATTTTTTATTATGCACTGATTAGTTACTAATTCATGAGTTGACAACAACATTAAGTTACGAATACTTCTGCTGCTTCTATACACTTGCCATCTACCTATGGTATTTTTTTAATACTTTTAAGAAAGTCACTTATTTTGAAAGAGAAATAAGTTTGTCTTGTTTGTTTGCTTGTGGAAGATCTCTGCCCTTCTGTGAACGTGAAGTACTACTATATGAACCGTCCACCACTTGCTGGATATCCTTTGAATTAGAGTCCAAAATATAAGATATTATTTTGAGATTTAATGGACCCATACCATATTACCAAGTTACAGATCAAGCAATCCACTTGGAAAACAAAATATTATACAATGCAAGTGCAAGTGCAACATGTCATTCGTTGGTACTAAACTTTTAATGTATTTTTCTCATCGAAATCGACTCTACTAAACTAGTTAGGTCATGTATATACTCGGAAAGAGAATGATAAAAGGCTAAAATAATCAGAAGTGTTTGACATTTTTAGAGACAATATTTTATTTATGTTGATTTGCTTTGATAATTGTTTTAAATCAATTAAATAGTATTTTGGGTACAAAAGATGCATGGGAAAGAGCAAAACATAATAGAGACATAAGTTGCTGTTTATGTTGATAGGTGTCGTGGGAGTAGAAGACAAAGACGAAGCAGAAAACACTCGAAATTGAGGTGGCCGACAATACAACATGCTTATGTTATTGCAACTCTGGAGAAACCTCTAACAACATCATCTCCAACTTTTTTATATAGGGTCGATTCAAGATCATGCACACTGATCTTCGTATCACAAGGATAACGATCCGATCGGTAGTAAACGGTGTGGTATCGTGAGAATCTTACAAAAATACAAAATTGAGGAATCTGGACGGTGGAAGCATTAGAAGCGTAGTTGGTGCTGTATGGACTGTCAAAATGTCATGTGAACTGCATTGGAGTATGAAGTTGAATGCAAAACTATAATAATAAACATATGACGAACTATAATTTAAAATAGAAATGTAAGAAAATTTGTATCGTTTTAATAATAGATGTTTGCCAAATGTAAACGATCGATCCAAATAGTGGTCGGTGGAGACTGCACATTACTTCAAATCATACAAGCATCCGAGTAACTCTAAATCTGGACAATCCTTTTTTAGACAAGCATTTTGAATTAAGAGATCAAAGTCCCAACCAAAGATTCAGATAATTCGAATTGTTTGCACGTATGACTTTTTGGACAAGATTCACCATAGACTATGGTGAATATATTCAATTGAAAATGAGGGACCACACGTAAAAACCGCTTCTAACGTTTTGAATAATAGTAAATGCCAACCAATAACCATTTAATTGGCTGCGATATTGCGATGCGAGTGTGATTTATCTACATTGTTGATGTTTTCAAGTGTTTGTTCATTTTTTAATTTTAATTTTTTTGGTCAAAGCTTGTTTATTTTAAAATTATGAATATGTTGAGAAGTCTAATTCAGAATTTTTTTTCTTTTCATGCGTCGCGTCACTCCTGTAAACAACGAAATGAGAAAAAAAAAAAGAAATTTGACTTTGACTTGTGATGAGATGAGATGAGATAGTTGTGAAAACCTAATATAAGAAGAAAATTACAAGTAAAGTTAAGTTTTAGTTGATTAACTCAATGTCAATCTTGTAGATCATGGTGTTTATTTGTTAAGCTTTCACGTTCATAAATATGTTGTTTGGAAGAATAAGAAAACAGTGAAATATATGAATTCGATAGATAGAAGCTCTAAGTTAAGCGAACAAACTTGTAGTTTAGTTACATATTGAAGAGGTGGAACACATGATGCGTGTGTGAAACTAAACTCCTAAATTGGCGGAGATTTGGTTTTGCTGAAGCAAAATAAGAATTCTAGATAATCACAACAAAGAGAAAAGTTTAGCGACGTGCCGTTCTGGGGTCCATTAGAAAACCAAAAACCAGCAACGTGTTCTCCGCCTACAACACAAAAGCATGTGTTTATCTTTCACATGTTGTTTTGTTCGTTCTTACTTTGACCATTGTCTTCTTCCTCTTTTCACAAACACAATCCTTCTTTTCTTATTTGTTCCCCTTATCCTTTATCAACCTTCTCCACGTCTGTAATCACTATCACCGCACAAATTTGGTCAGTGATATAATCACTTATATATAGTCAACTTTTGTTACTTTGGATCAACAACAAAAAGAAACACACAAAAGTACTGTTCTCGGCTCAAGGGTTTTAATTTGAACCGATGGACTAATCAGTTTAGAGACTTAACCAAGCAATCAAAGACTCTATAAGAGATTACTAGCGAGAGAGAGACTTGTTTGATGTTAGAGAGTTTAAGACTTGTAACAAATATTTGTGTAAGACCTCATGTCGAAGCCCTCTAATCATAGTGATTTTTTGGACATATGTTCTTGGTCAAAATACAAGAGCTGATATCAAGTCCTTAGAAAGGAAGCTTGAGCTTGTGGCTTCAATTCAAATATATATAATAGAGGCCGTTGAGTATTCATATATTTTGTAGTCGAGTTGTGATGGTCTATACAATGTGTATTATGATTGGGGAGTCCAGCTCCTTTTATCTCCNTCATAGTGATTTTTTGGACATATGTTCTTGGTCAAAATACAAGAGCTGATATCAAGTCCTTAGAAAGGAAGCTTGAGCTTGTGGCTTCAATTCAAATATATATAATAGAGGCCGTTGAGTATTCATATATTTTGTAGTCGAGTTGTGATGGTCTATACAATGTGTATTATGATTGGGGAGTCCAGCTCCTTTTATCTCCCATGGCTATATACTTTTTTTTGCTTCAAGCTTTCAAATTCTTGGAGCGGCTCTAGACCTTTCATAATGATAAATTTGTACTCGTAAAACTTAGTGTGTTACTTCTTTCTCTAGACTGTTTTGCTATGTTTGATCTTCTAAGGGTTGTTTCAACTTGTAATTCATGCTTGATTTCTCTCATAATCTCTCTCAGACGATACGATCCGATACAACACAATTTTTTAACTCATTCGTTTTTTTAATATGAAAATGCATTGGAAGTCGAGGGTTTTTTAGCCATGTAATTCAACAACAAATTATTAGGACATGTGTGCTATAATTATAATTACTTAGCTGATTTCCAGTAGTACATGTCTTAACAAGATTGAATGTATAAAACATGAATAAATGAAATAGATCTAACAAGATTCTAACAGCTAGACAAAAGCAAACATGTCTTACTTTTACATGAAATCCAGTTGAGATTCAAATACAAATTTGGTCAGTGTACGATATAATCAGTTATATATAGTCACTTTTGTTACTTTGGATCAACAACAAAAAAACACACAAAAGTACTTTTCTCGGCTCAAGGGTTTTAATTTGAACCGATGGACTAATCAGTTTAGAGGCTTATCCAAGCAATCAAAGACTCTATAATTAGAGATTACTAGCGAGAGAGAGAGAGAGACTTGTTTGATGCTAGAGGGTTTAAGAATTGTAACAAATATTTGTGTAAGACCTCATGTCGAAGCCCTCTGATTTGTACTAGAAACCCAAAATTCTCTAATCATAGTGATTTTTTGGACATATGTTCTAGGTCAATATACAAGAGCTTGAGCTTGTGGCTTCAATTCAAATATATATATTAGAGGCCCGTTGACTATTAATATATTATTGTAGTCAAGTTGTGATGGTCTATACAATGTGTATTATGATTGGGCAGACCAGCTCCTTTTATCTCCCATGGCTATATACATTTTTTTGCTTCAAGCCATCAAATTCTTGGAATGGCTTAGACCTTTCATAATGATAAATTTGACTCATAAAACTCAGTGTGTTACTTCTTTCTCTAGACTGTTTCGCTATGTTTAATCTTCTAAAGGTTGTTGCAACTTGTAATTCATGCTTGATTTGTCTCATAATCTCTGTCAGACGATACGATCCCATACCACACAATTTTTTAACTCACTCTTTTTTTTTAATGAAAATGCATTGGAAGTTGAGGAGTTTTTAGCCATGTAATTCAACAACAAATTGTTAGGAAATGTGTGCTATAACTATGATTACTTAGCGCTGATTTGCAGTAGTACAGTACTGTCTTAACAAGATTGAATGTATAAAACATGAATAAATGAAATAGATCTAACAAGATTGTAACAGCTAGACAAAAGCAAACATGTCTTACTTTTACATGAAATCAGTTGAGATTCAAATAAAAATTGATGATCAAAACTAAACTACAAGTGTGCAAAGAATTGACTTAGAATTATTGGTTTTTTTGTTTGGCCCAATGTTGGTAAATATGCTGGAAACCAATATGGCCTCTCAGCCCTCTTCATTCTTGAAATTAGATTAAATTTACATTATACAGAGGTCACATAATAATAACGAACTGATAATTAGTTCAAACTGGACCAATGCATCATACAGGTACATAGCCCACATTGAGCTTATCTTTTCACAAAGTTAGAAAGAATAAACAAATGATTACTCCAAGTTATAAATAAAGCTAAAATCATAAAGAAACCCTTCTAAATACTCTATAAATCTCTATCTCTATATTTCTAGATGAACTGACGCAAAGGGATCAACATCACACTAATATCATCAGAAGAGCCTCGTGAAGCCGAGAGATCAACAAGCTTCTTACATGCTGACAACAACGACTTCTCTTCATCTCCTACACAGAAAGGACGAGCAATGTCTACTGCTTCTTGGTTACTCACTTTGTCCCATAGACCATCCGATGCCAAGATCAAGAACTCGTGCTCCTCATCGATTCTTAAGCTCTTCGTCTCTGGCTCGGCTATAACCCATTTCTTGAGATCAGCATCACCTATCCCTCTCGAAACAGCTAATGATCCTTGAATCCTCCAAACACCACGAAACGTATCAACATATCCGCCCTGTAAAAAAAAAAAAAAATCTATTATTAGAAACTCTGCCCTTTCCGTAATAAACATTTTATACTAATAATAGAGATTCTTACCGTGGTTTCAATTCTTGTCCGTTCATCATCTCTAGAGGGACGGTGGTCGGAAGAAAGAGCCTCCGCGACGCCTCCAACGCTCATAACAGCGCGACAATCACCAGCATTGGCGACCACGAGGTTCCCGTCTCTGAACATAGCCGTGACGCAGCAAGAACCGCCTTTAACGTTTTCCCCCTTGAGAAACGCAGCGTCTGTGGTCAAATAACCGCGTTTCACCGCGTCTGCCACGTCAGACTCGTCTAAGCTTTTATTATTACAACCAACTAACTCTTCCAAAACGTTCTTGTCTAAGTTCTTAGCCGCGAACTCTGACGCGTTGACTCCTCCGTGACCATCGTACACTCCGAATATAGCATTTTTGCGATCTCCTTGGAGATTGGTCATAGCGGAGAAGCGATCCTCCATAGCTTCTCTCCTTCCTCTCTTACAGTAAACAGAGTAGCCATCTCCTTCCCTCTCCACCTCTCTTCTCTCCTCCCTCGGCGTCTTCGTCGCAACCGCGATCTCCGACGCGGTAGCAATCGGTATATCAAGCCTCGTCGGACGTTTCCTCTTCAAAACGGGAGGAGACTGCGCGGGAACAGAGTCCGATCTGAGCAGTAACGGCGCGGGAGAGAGTCCGGTCGGTGGTTTCTTGAAACGAAGACGAAACGATTTAGGGGAAGAAGCGGCGGAAAGAGTTATAGAGACGGTTTCATGCGGCGAAGAGAGTGTAGAAGCTTTGTTGCAGAAAAGAGATGACACCGGAGAATTGCAGACGGAACACGACATCGTTTTGTTTGAACCCTTCGAAGATTGATCTGTCTCTCTTTGGTTTGTCTTCCTCTTCGTTGTTCTGTTTGTTTTTTTTTTGTGATAAAGGAGAGAGAGAGAGAGGAAGAGGTTTAAATAGTAAACGAGAGAGAAGGTGTGAATTGTTGAATAATACTATAATAATGGAGTCCGTGTTTGTCGAGCCGCTTCTCATTAGTCTATTCCATTGACTTTCAGAATGACGTATGTATCCCTCTCGCAACTACCATTCCTCTTTTTACGGCTTTGTCCTTTAACTTTCCACGAAAAGGATATTGTTTTGAGGAAAAACAGAACTGAGCTAAAGTAGAATCCTACTCTTGTTGACCAGATCTTTTTTTTTCTTTAAGAAAGAAAAAGAAGTCTATTTATTTTGCTCTTGGTGCTTTTATATTATAAAGCTATGTTATACAAAAAGAAAAATAAGTGTATCTAATCTAATAATGAATAGTTAAGATAATAGAATGGTTGGGATATAAATCTAATGATTAATGTTTTATATCATTTGTTTGATTTTACCAAAATAATACATTAATAAAAGAACACAATCAACAAAAAAAACCTAGTTAAAATTAGATTATATTTTTACTACCGCGAATAGAAGTCCCCGGTGCCATCATTTGGTTAATACTGTACTTGTTTGGAAAGCAAGTTTCGTTTCAACATCATTTTGTCATGTTAATCGTCACTGTAATGCAACAGCTGATTTACTATCCAAAAAAACACTTCTATCCTCGACAAATTGAAGTCTTGATATGACATATGTCTTGATATGTCTTGACATATTACCATTCTTGTCCATTTTTTTTTTGTATAATAACATATGTCTTGATATGAATCAATAAAGTGTTTTTAGCCGGAAAAAATAATTAGATTATAATTTTTAAATATCATTTTACATTTGCGAAACTTCGCTCCTAAGACAATGTATAATACTGAGTTTTCTTGTCACAATGTATGATCTATATAAAAGACTGAATCATTCAATTTTAAACACAGTTTACTTAGTAATAGTTTTGATAAATAACAAAAAAAAAATTGGTCAAAAACATAACCAAATTATGCCTAGTTAATTAAGAAAAGGCCTATGTAGCATAAATTTCAACGAAGCACAGCAAACCCCAAAAGAGAATCTACAAGGACAAGACAGCAATTTACATACACACCAAAACTAGAAGAATATGAAGCAATCAGTTTTGTTGTGAGGGTAAAACGGACATTTAAAGTTAAGTCAAAAACACGTCTAAAAGGAAAGGAAATAAACAGCTATCTGGGCATAGGGGTGGGCGTTCGGGTACCCGTTCGGGTTCGGATCGGGTATTTCGGGTTTTCGGGTATTTCGGTATTGGGGTATAGAACCCGTTCGGGTATTTTTACATATCGGGTCGGGTTCGGATATTTTTAGTTCGGGTTCGGTTATTTCGGGTCGGGTTCGGATATTTAGATTTTGAAAAAAAAATTCAAATTCTTTATTACTTAAGTGTCATGTATTTAAAATTTCACTATTAACTTAACTGTATTTAAAATGTTTAATAAGTTAGATGATTAATAAGTTTGAAAATAAATTATTGAAAATAAAAATCAGTATTTTGGTTGTTATTTTTGAATTTTGGATGCAAATTTTGTTTAAAATAGGAAATAAGAAGCTTAATATGCATTTTAAATGAGTAACCAATTAATTTTTTTACAATTATATGTATATTATCTGATCTTAAATTATATATAACATTAATATAAATATTTTTAATAAAATGAGACAAATAATCTAGGAATAAATAGGTATATATACATATGTTCGGTTATCTTCGGATACCCGTTCGGGTTCGGGTAATACCCGTTCGGGTTCGGATATCCAAACTCTCACAACTCAATACCCGTTCGGATATTTTGCTACTTCGGTTCGGATTTCGGTTCGGATATTTCGGGTCGAGTTCGGGTACGAGTTCGGGTATCGGATAAAGTGCCCACCCCTATTGATGACTCTCTACTTTTTCAACTCATTTTCGCTACATAATGAATGAAGACAAATTCCAGGACAGTTCCCGGGCCCCCCATAGAGGTTACGAGTTGCAATTTGATTGGATGGAATTTTTTTTTTTTTTGCCTGGTCGCAGTCGCAGCTTCTCAGCAAGTGACCGTTGAAGACTTAATTAGGGAAGTCTTCCTGGTTTGTTTCTTCTTGGCTTCCATTTGATGACTGTTCTGAAATTAATTATATCAATTCACACGAGGTCTTCTAATTTAAAAATACTTAACAGTCTCCTTCACAATGCAACTCTTTTCTATGAGTTGTTACAATTATCATCCTTAGTTTCTCAAAACAAAAACAAAAAATCTAATTTAAAATCCACGTCACATCGTAGCGCAAAGAATCCACGTTACGCTAGTCAAAAGTCAAAGCTAACGGGTGATGAAATAAAAATTGGGCTCTGAAACTTAGACCGACACTTGGTTTGATTTGGGCCTTGGTCAAGATTTTGTCACCTGTTTGGTCTGGTAAAGAGTTTAATAGCCCAAAGTAAGAGCCCATAATAATTGGGCCTACTTCATGTACACGATCTGATCCGTCTCGTTTTACATCTCCTTCTGCTTAGTTCGTTCCAGACCTTTCTTAGTTGGTTGATCTTGGCGCTCAGGAAGTTTCTCGTCCCAACAGTCTCTTGATTTGCTCAAGTTTAATCCCCCGTTAACTGTAAGCTTTAACTTTTATCTTTAAAGATTTCTCGTATTCTTTCGTTTGTTTCTTGATTTTGAAAATTTTAGGGGTTTGTGATAGCTTCTTGATTTCCTTCTTTTATTTAATTTGTTATCTAATCTCAAAAGTATTAATTAGAATGATTAGGTATGTTTCTAGAGTATGCAATTTGCAATAGTAATGTTTGGGTGGGACTTGTGCATGTAAGGTGTTCGACGATATTCCTCTGAGAAGTTAACACTACTAGACAAACTTCAATTCCCAAGTTTTAGTTTATTTTGCAAATATTGTTCAGACACAAGTGAAGACAAGAACTTTTAGTTGTTCTTGTTCTTTAGTTTCTTGTTTTATAGACAAAGTGACTTTATGTGTGCAGGTCACTGTTTTTTCACTAGCCATGGCAAAGCATCACCCTGATTTGATCATGTGCCGGAAACAACCAGGCATCGCCATTGGACGACTCTGTGAGAAATGCGACGGCAAGTGCGTGGTTTGTGACTCTTACGTGCGTCCCTGTACTCTGGTGCGTATCTGTGACGAATGCAACTACGGTTCCTTCCAAGGCCGGTGTGTTATCTGCGGAGGGGTTGGGATCTCTGATGCTTACTACTGCAAAGAGTGTACACAGCAGGAGAAAGACAGAGATGGTTGTCCCAAGATTGTTAACCTTGGGAGTGCCAAGACTGATCTCTTCTATGAGCGTAAGAAATATGGTTTCAAAAAACGATGATGATATGGGTGTTTCCCGATTTGCACGATCATTTTGCTTGCTTGAAGTGTTTGGATCTCTTATGTTATGTGTAAACTTGTATGTTGCTTATGTTCCAGAGAATCTAATGATGTTGGATACAAAACTAGAGATTATGCTTTTGTGCTTCTTGATAATCTAGGCTTGAGTGGTCTTTATTAGACATATTTATGTCAAAATAGTCCCTTACATTGTGCATTGCTATCTTCTTGGACTTGTATTAGTCATTTTATGTTAAAAAAAAACTAAACCATACTCAAAAATTTACGAATCATAAGAAATTGATTGATACATTTATAGACAGCTTTGCTTTGTTAGGATTATCCTAATTTTTTATTCAGATGGTTAGTGTCAGTGTGGATAACTAACTTATCAAAGTGAATATATGTGATGAACTAACAAAGTTTTTAATTTGTACAATGAAAGTATGAAACTATTCCACCTAATACAGACAGTTGCATGCACGGGACTACTCCAGGTTGGCAAATGAGTTTTGTAGTTATTCGAACCAAGACAATGAAAAAAAATGAATTTTAATTCGTTGATGGTTTAAAGGGATCCCACTTCAATCTTGTCAAACCTACCGAATGTGAAGACAATCATGTTCCTTCTTCTTTTTTGTGCTTGTCAACAACAAACACGTACATATACACGCATTGAATACAAAACCATTAGATTGTAGAGAATATGTTCCTTAGCGGGTATATTAATAAAAATCAAAAAGATTTTATATTGTAAGAAAGTCTTTGAAAACGAAGGGCTGGTGTAGTCTATAAATATAGTAGAAGGGAGGAAAGAGAAATATCTATGTAGAGAGAGAGATGGGTCATTCATCGTCTTCCTCGGTTGTGTTATGTTTGTTCCTCTTCTCCACTTTTGCTTTCTTCTCTTCTTCTGCTCGACTCAGTCTTTCATTTCCAGGTATACTGTACATCCTCCCTTCGTTTCTGTATTAGTCAAGTATTTTAGGTTTTTGTATGGTTAATATGTTTTTGGTTATATCTAATCGCACTATTGCTAGCAAGTTCTTCATAATCAGTATCTGTAAACATCTCATAAGGATTTCTTCACTACATATATAATCTTTATTTTACGTTAAAACTAATCTAGTTTACTATTTTGTGTTATTGGTTGAGATCTCAGAATCAAATATTACAACCACAATTATTGGATCCTTGATTGGTGATATGTGGTGGTGTTCACATGATCCATATCTGTAAATCTGTGTATATCTTAAAAGTATGTCAAGTACTGTATATCACCAGAAGAAGTAGAAAACCTTAATAAAAACTCAATTACACAAACAAAATATAAATTAGTATGTATCCCTTGAGAAACATTACAACATTGTTGTGGCTGTTTTGTAGCCACGTGTCGTCATGAAAATGAAATTCAGAATTTTTTTAAAAAAATTAGTTAATCTTAACTTATATTATACATTTTACTAAACTAACTCTCAAATTGATAAATAGTATACAAAAGACTATTCTCACATTTTCCTAAATTAAAACCTACAGGGTTATCTAATATGATTAATGTATATATATATGACATTAATGATTATGAATAAAAAATATTTGATAACAATTTTTATATCTTAGTTTTTTTGGTTTAATTTTATATTATTAAAATATATTAAACAATCACAATAAACATATTATACGTTATATTTTGAATTTTTAAAATGACAATAAATTACTAAAAACGTTAAACGTTTCACACTAAAATTTTGTGATCAATGGTTAACTTTTGTTGCAATAACAAGATACAAATGATCATAAATCGTATGGATATGAAATCTTATTTAATAGCCATTCATATTATATATAAGTTTAACTAAGTGTTTTGCCCGCACTAGCGGGCATAATTCTCTTATGAATACTTATTAGTTTATGTTTCATTAATTAAAAAAATAGCATAATAAGTTATTATTTATGTTTTCAAAAAGTAAAAATCAAACATCAAATAATTATCAATGACAAAACTTAAACATCAGAAATATTTAAAAGAATATATTTCTATAATTATTTTTCTTGATTTATATTTAATTATAATATTTAGATCTTAATTTTAAATTTTATAATAGAAACCTATTTTCCAGATGACAATATAATGCATAAGTTATTTATTTTCTAAATGTATAATAGCATATTTTTTAATTATATAATAATTATATAAGATTATGGAAATTATGACATATAATTAAAATTACTTAAAATCATGGAGAACTTAATGAATCAGCAAATTCACTTTTAAATAATTTTTATTGAGTGATGATTTATATTTAATTAAAATAATATATAATTTTATTATTTTAATTTTAAATTATATAATATAAAAATAATTTTTCAAGATAACAACATAATACATAAGAATTACTTTATTTTCTAAAAGTATAATATTGTTAGTGCAGATTTATTTCAATTATAGAATAACTACAACTTTTAATATCTTAATTTTAAATTTCTAATAGGAAAATATATTTTCAAGACATCAATTTAATATAAGCAGTACTTATTTTCTAAGAATCCTATACTATCAATATAATTTTGTTTTAAATAGATAATAAATTATATATAAAATTATATAAATTATGATAAATTATCAAAATTACTTAAAATCATGGAAAATATGACAAATCAGCAAACATCAAATTCACTTCGTAAATAATAAAATAGATTTTTTACATGTTAATTTTAAATTTTATAATAGAAAATATATTTTCAAGATAACAGCATAATAAATAAGAATTAATATATTTTCTAAAATATCATATTATTAATATAAGTTAGTTTTAATTATACAATAATAATAAACAAAATTATAGAAATTCTAATAAATAATCAAAAATACTTAGGATCACAGAGACAAATCAACAAATTCACTTTTCAAATAATTGTTTTGATGATTTATATTTAATTATGATTTATATTTAGTTATGATTTATATTTAATTATTAATAATATAATTTTATATCTTAATTTTAAATTTATAATAGGAAAATATATTTTCAACATAACAGCATAATACATAATAATTATCTTATTTTAGAAAAGTAATAAATTATTAATATAAATTCGTTTTAGTTATATTTAAATATTAAATTATTAATAGAAATTCGTTTTAGATAAATATAATAGTATTTATATCTTAATTTTAAATTTAATTTATATATATAACAATATATTTCAAGATAACAACATAATTCACAAGAATTATCTTATTTTCTAAAAATATGATATATTCATATAAATTCATTTTATTTATAAATAAAATATATATAAATATTTAAAATATGATATATAACAAAATTAACTAAATTTATGGAGAACATGACAACTAAGCAAATTTACTTTTTAAATAATAGTATAATAACTAGGCAAATTTACTTCTTAAATAATAGTATAGACAATATATTTCAAGATAACAACATAATTCACAAGAATTATCTTATTTTCTAAAAATATGATATAATCATATAAATTTATTTTATTTGTACATAAAATATATATAAATATTTAAAATATGATAGATAAAAAAAATTACCTAAATTTATGGAGAACATGACAACTAAGGAAATTTACTTCTTAAATAATAGTATAAATAAATAGCATATAAAATACATAAATATGTTAATTTCTAAATTTGTTTGAAAAGTATTGAAACCTTAGTATTTTAGTTTTGAAATTTGCATTGAAAAAAATCGCACATTAGGAAATTTGCGTTTATCATATTAGTATGAATTTTCAATATTAAATATTTATGTAAAAATATAAATATACTATATATCTATGTCTATATCATTGAAATTTAGTTATATACTTTATTAAATAAATAAAATAATTATTTGATTTATTTACCAAAAAAATATCATAAATAAACAAGAGATACTTTTTGATTTATGTGATTATTCTAATTTAATTATATACATAATACATAAATAAACAAAAATAAATAATAATACATAAAAAATATTTTTATATATGACTTTTATCCCGCGCAATTACGCTGGTCTTAATCTAGTAACTAGTATATCTCGTGCCTGTGAACCATTCAATTTCATTGTTTTACAAAATATTCATTGGTATATTAGTTTTTTTTTTTTNATTATTCTAATTTAATTATATACATAATACATAAATAAACAAAAATAAATAATAATACATAAAAAATATTTTTATATATGACTTTTATCCCGCGCAATTACGCTGGTCTTAATCTAGTAACTAGTATATCTCGTGCCTGTGAACCATTCAATTTCATTGTTTTACAAAATATTCATTGGTATATTAGTTTTTTTTTTTTTGCATCCATTAGTATATTAGTAATGTTAACACACTGTATAATAATATATACATACATATTTTGTATATAAATTGGAATATTCTCTTTCCACATAGCTTCACATATGTTTTAATAGAAACTAGAGCTTGATCCGCACATCCGTGCGGATTTATTTTTACATTTTTGAAAATATATATTTATTTTATATATATAATAATATATAATTTTAAAATATATATATATATATATGTATTAAATTATTGTTTAATATGACATTTTAAGCATTAATGGTAACTGAAATTAGTATTTAAAAAGTTGACTATACATTATTAAATGGTCCAACGTGATTGAATACATATTTTAAACTTTTGATTTTTTTAGAAAAAAAAATTGAGTAGCATAAACTGTTATATTAGAAAATCTAGGGGATATCCAGAAATGATTTTGTTTTTTAAAATTAATAAACAATTTAGGAAATATATTAAATTAACTGAAAAAGACAACATTACTAAATATTAGGATTATTAATAAATACAATGGCATTGTAGTGTAAATAATTTGAAAAACTAAGGGGTATATTTTATTGGTACTTCTGTTTTAATAAGATAGATTCGTAGTACTTTTCTTTTTCTAATTCCCTATAGAAAATGTTTTTACCAATTTATTTTACAGAAAGACCTCAATTCATCTCCTTGACATATAGTAAATGGCTACCAAGTCGAGTTTCATCTATTTAAATATATACTGAGACTAATAAAAAAACTATATATATTGAGACATTATAAGAGTCATAGAAATAGGAACTTTACTTCTTTTTTCTGAAGTTACAGAAATTGCTGAAAATAAAATAACGTAGTTCATCTTAGATTTTTAAGTTTTTTTGTCAAATAATGACATGTCATATTTTGATTGTTCAACTGATTTGTACTTTAGTATATAAAAAATTATGATTCGTATTACACGATACCAATTATCCCTAGATGCATATTTACACTGGTTAGCAAAAGAATAACACATGATGAACTCATAAAAATAACAAAAAGAATAACACACTAATTAGTTCATGTGAACTTCATTGACCTTTCATTTTAAATCACTACAAAAACCCACAACTAATTTATTACAATTATTACTTGAATAAGAGTTGAAATATATATTGTTTTCTTAAAACAAGTTGGATATATCTTAGTTTTATATGTACTCTGTTTCCAGCTTGTTTGTATTCAAAACCAAGCGAACATGAATCACGACGCTCGAGATTGTCTTCCCTTTAGCCGATGACTTATTCACACAGCCAATCTTATAAGTATATTTCTTTTAAAAGAACCTCTGTGATAACGACGAATCCAGTACTCTAATGAAGTAAACAAAGTAATGTGAGTTTTTGTAAAGTACAACCATATAACATAAAAGCTTGATATTTTAATTTATGTTCACACTTCAAAAGCGTTGACATTATCTGAAAAAGACAATGACAGATAAGAGACGACTATTTAATTAAAGTTTACTGATAGTGTTAAATAAATTGCATAAAATAGCAAGTTGAATTAATGGATCTTAGTCCATCGTATCTGCGAAAAATCCAAGCAGAGATTTCGGTTTGTGAAACCGACATCCAACACACACAAAAGCTCGAGTTTGGGTGTGTTTAAATCTATTCTTTTTAGCAGATATCAATTTATGTTTATAGATAAAGTTTATAAACACAAGTACACAACCATTGAACCATAACGACCATTTCAAAATTGTCATCGTCTCTTTTAGCATATTTTAGGTGCAGATAAAGTTATAAGATTATGAACGAATGTCGATGCAGTTAAACAAAATGAAAACGAGGGTATTGACGTTAGTATAGATGCTTGATACATCGCTGTTAATAAGAGGTTAACATTTGTTATTATCACTATTTTCTAACTTGTGATGTATATGCATATATGACAGAAAATGAAATGAGGGTGGTGAGAGAACGGTCATTGATGGTGAGCACCAACGACTACGGTGAACCTTCAGCTAACGGCAGACACGACCCACCTCGTGGCGGCCGAGGACGCAAATGAGAGGATGATAATCTTTATCGTCTTCTTAATTTTACTTGCAAGCTTGAAAATAATGTATGTATACTGAGAGAGCAATAAAAATAATTATATATTTACACCTTGTTTGTATTTTGTGTTTCTAATCGATTTCAACTCTTTTAATCTTACTAGTTTTCAGCTTTTTGTATAGTTCACTTTGTGTGTGTTCATGCAGTTTATTTGATTTCATATATTGATTTTTTTTTTACAAACAAACTTTAATGTTAGTAAACATCGTCTCATATGCCGTCAGGACTTTCCCCCAAGAAGATTAAGCATTCAACTGGAATAATCTTATTCAACATCTACCTATCACTTAGGCTCTCATGAACTAATTTGATAATTATGGGATATCTGATTTCTATAAGCCCATACAAATTTTAAAGTATATGGGCCTAAACACCTTATTATTTCGACGGCAGGCCCAAAGATCTGTTAAGAGAAGAATATATATATGTACTTTTTCTAGATAGTAGGTGTGGAAAACTTCTGTTCCGGTTTACAAACTTTATTAAGAGATAACTTTTAACGGGGCGCGTTCGTTTCTCCATCTAACTACTCCATCTAGATGTTTCATCCACATGAGCCATTCAAATTTTAGAGGATTTACGTTTTTCCATCCAGATAAATTATATGAATGAATCATTTAGATAGGTTTATGTTCATTCCTTTTTTTCTATTGGCCCGTTAGTTTCTCCATGTTTCATCTCCATCTAACTATTCCATCTAAATGTTTCATCCACATGATCCATTCAAATTTTAGAGGATGTACGTTTTTCCATTCAGATGAGTTATCTAAATGAGTCATTTGGATGGATTTCATGTTTGTTTCTTTTTTCTATATTCATTTAGATGGATTTAATAAAAAAATTACAAATATACCCTTATTTTGATTTACTAATATGTTTAATATTAATTTTAACTATACTAATTAACACGTTTAGTGGGATAAATGATAAAAAATGGCGGCTAGGGTTTTGGAAGGCGATTTTGAGAGTGCGAAGGAAGATGGGCAGGATGCCACGATGGAGGATATTGGGACGAAGGGGAGACCGCCGGGAGAGCCACCGGATGCTCCAGGCTTGTGGGTTAAGAAAGTTGTGGGGTGTAACGAGGGAGGTATGTTAAATCCGGAGGATGTCGTGTGCGAAGAGTTTGTGAAAGCTAGGTTACAATTGGAATTCCCAAACGGTGAGGATGGAGAGCCGGAGATTACGATAGGGGAGGAGGTTCTGGAGGCTATGAATAGTTTGTGGAAGAGATGTATGATTGTGAAGGTCTTGGGGAGTACCATTCCTATAATAAGTCTGAGGAGGAAGTTAACGGAATTATGGAAACCTACGGGATCGATGTATGTCATGGATCTTCCTAGGAACTTTTTTCTGGTACGATTTGAGAAGGAGGAAGAGTACATGAATGCTTTATCAGGGGGCCCATGGAGAGCGTTTGGGAGTTACCTTATGGTGCAAGCATGGACTCCATAGTTTGATCCGTTGAGAGATGAAATAGTTACAACTCCGGTTTGGGTTCGCCTCTCTAATATCCCTGTGAATTTTTATCACAAGACTATACTAATGGGAATAGCTAAGGGGCTAGGAAGACCAATCAGGGTGGACTTGACGATGTTAAAGTTTGAAAGAGCTAGGTTTGCAAGAATATGTGTGGAAGTGAACCTGAAGAAACCACTGAAAGGATCAATTCTTATCAATGGTGAGCGTTACTTCGTCTCCTATGAAGGACTCCCGACCATATGTTCATCATGTGGAATATTTGGACACCTTGTCCATTCATGCCCAAGGATTGCTGCGGAGAAAGCTGTTGCCCCTGTGGTCAATCCAGTAATTGTTAATGCTCCTCAAATTGATAGAGCAGTAGAGTTTACACCAGTGAGGCCGGTATGGAGAAATACTGGAAATCAGAGACCCTCAGGAGGCGCTACGAGGAGGAATAGTGGGAGAGATGTGGGCGGAAGTAAGCCTATGGAAACACGTCAAGGTGGTGGAGTGGAGAAGACAAATGTTTCGAATAGGTTTAGTACCCTGACAGAGAGTGATGATCCGGAGGAGTTGAGGGTTGGTGATAGAGGTGATGATGGAAATAAGGAGAATGTGAATAATGAGAACGTGGGAATTGGAGCTTCAAATCCAGTGCATGGGAAGGTCATGACCTTTGCAGCAACTGAAAAGAGAGGAGTCCTTGCGCAGGCCCGTACGGGCATTACAGAAAAGAAGGCTAATAAGTCGAAAAGCCCAAGTATACAAAAGCCCACGCATAAATTTACTGGGCCTACAAGAGGTTTGATTTTTGGTCCAGGAAAAGGGGAGGTGGGTCTTTCGTCGAGTGGTAAGAGACTCAGAGTAGAAAAAGAGAATATCGGCCGACCCGGAGGAGCTTTCGCCGGAGACGGAGGAGCCGATGGAAGCGCGATGACTTTAGAGTCTGGTCTTGAACAGTGTGACGTACAGAAGCAACTAGCGCTGTCCGAAACTCGGATGCACGATGAGTCAGAGGAGTCGGATTCCCGTGGGGGAGATAGCTCGAAGGGCGTGGAGGCATAACGATTTGCCCCGGTGATTTTACGGATCGATAATAACATACTGATGAAGTGTATTCTTTGGAATTGCCGGGGGGCAAATAAACCTCAGTTTCGTCGCTCGATTAGATATATGTTGAAGAAATTCAGTACAGATNTATTCGAAACGCATGCTGGTGGAGTGGCAGCAGGAAGGATTTGTCAAGGGCTTGGCTTTGAAAACTCGTTTAGAGTGGATGCGTGTGGTCAAAGTGGTGGTTTGTGGTTACTATGGAGGACAGAGGTAGGAGAGCTGGAGGTCGTTAAATCGTCAGACCAGTTCATCTATGCCAGAATTGGGAATGGAGTGGAGGTGATCAATTTGATAGTTGTTTACGCGGCACCTACTCCTGCGCGTAGGAGTGGTTTATGGACTGCTCTTGAGGAAGTAATTAGTACTGTGGTTGGTCCGGTGATCATTGGTGGGGACTTCAACACGATTGTGAGATTGGATGAGAGAAGTGGTGGGAACGGGAGATTGTCAGAGGACTCTTTAACGTTCGGAAACTGGATCAACGACATGTCGCTCATAGATATGGGATTTAGTGGAAGCCAATTTACTTGGAAGAGAGGAAAGTCGGCTAGTACGTTTGTGGCCAAGAGATTAGACAGGGTGTTATGTTGTGCGCAGGCGAGGCTTAAATGGCAGGAAGCAACAGTTTTGCACTTACCATTTCTAGCTTCGGACCATGCTCCTTTATATGTACAACTTACACCAGAAGTCCGAGGGAATGCGTGTAGACGTCCGTTTCGGTTCGAAGCGGCCTGGCTACAACACAAGGAGTTCCAAGGTCTGTTATCAGCTTCATGGGATAAAGATATTGATACAAGGGAGGCGCTTGTTCGATTGGAAGTTAATCTGAGAAAATGGAACAAGGAAGTCTTTGGAAATGTGCAGCAAAGAAAGGAGAAACTAGCAGCAGATTTAAAGAATATTCAAGGGAGAATTGAGGAAGCCCCGAGTGATGAGTTGCTGACTCGCGAAAGTGAGCTACTCAAAGAGTTTGAAGTAGTCCTGGAGCAAGAAGAAGTTATATGGTTTCAGAAGTCTAGGGAGAAATGGGTTGCCTATGGTGATCGCAACACGAAGTTTTTTCACATGTCTACAATTATCAGAAGGAGGAGAAACAGAGTGGACATGTTGAAGGATGAGACTAATCACTGGATATCGGAGGCTACGGAGTTGGAAAAACTTGCGGTGAACTATTTTAAGTCCCTTTACTCATTAGAGAATGTGGATACAACAACTCAGGGTCTGTTGGTGCGAGGTTTTGTGGGGCTCACGAACCAGGAACAAGAGGCCTTGAATAGACCTTTCTCGGCTTTGGAGGTGGAGAAGGCAGTGAGGAAGATGGGTAGCTTCAAGGCACCAGGACCGGATGGTTTCCAGCCAGTTTTCTATCAAAGGTGTTGGGACACGGTGGGACCTTCAGTAGTACGTTTTGTTTTGCAGTTTTTTGAGACCGGGAAGCTACCAGAGAATACAAACGATGCGCTTGTTGTGTTGATACCGAAAGTGACGAAACCGGAGTACATCACGCAGTTTCGTCCTATAAGCCTTTGTAATGTGTTGTTTAAAATAATAACAAAGGCAATGGTAGGGAGAATGAAGAATCTCATGAAGAAGCTGATTGGCCCTGCTCAGGCTAGCTTTATCCCGGGGAGATTGAGTGCTGATAACATTGTGATCGTCCAAGAGGCTGTTCACTCAATGAGGAAGAAGCAGGGACAGAAAGGTTGGATGCTACTGAAATTGGATCTGGAGAAAGCGTACGATAGGTTACGTTGGGACTTCTTGGAGGATACGCTCAAAGCGGCTGGCCTCTCAGATATTTGGGTCAGAAGGATCATGGAATGTGTGGTTGGTCCCTCGATGAGCATACTATGGAATGGAGAGAAATCTGAAACTTTTAAGCCACTAAGAGGGCTTAGGCAAGGAGATCCTTTGTCTCCATACTTGTTTGTGCTGTGCATGGAGAGACTATGTCAACTGATTGATGAAGCTGTTATTGAGAAGAGATGGAAACCTATCAGATTGTCGAGAGGTGGACCGCAACTATCTCATATTTGCTTCGCGGATGATTTAATCTTGTTTGCGGAGGCTTCAGTGGCGCAAATACGAGTAATAAGAGGAGTACTGGAGACTTTCTGCAAAGCCTCAGGTCAGAAAGTTAGCTTACCAAAATCAAAGATCTTCTTCTCAAGCAATGTTACCCAGGAGAAAGGAGATTTAATAAGCCGAGAGAGTGGTATTGCATCTACTAGAGAATTGGGAAAATACCTTGGGATGCCAATCTTGCAAAAGAGAATTAATAAGGACACGTTTGGTGAGATTTTGGAGAAGGTAGCTTCGAGATTATCGGGTTGGAAGAAGCAGACGTTGAGCCTGGCAGGAAGAATCACCATGACTAAAGCAGTATTATCATCCATTCCGGTGCATTCAATGAGCACTATATACCTACCTGCGAGTATACTTGACAAGTTAGACAGCTTATCGAGAAGCTTTGTGTGGGGAGGTGGTCAACATCTCATCTCTTGGGATAGAGTTTGCAGACCAAAGGGGGAAGGTGGTCTTGGGATCCGAGGTTCTAGAGACATGAATAAAGCCCTGATAGCTAAAGTTGGATGGCGTCTACTTCACGACGAGGAGGGTCTTTGGGCCAGAGTGTTGCGAAAGAAATATGTGGTGGGTGATATTCATGACCGAGCTTGGATGATTGCGAGGGGTAATGTATCGTCGACATGGAGGAGTGTATTATTGGGAATCAGAGAAGTGATTTCAAGTGGCCATAGGTGGGTAATTGGAAATGGAAAGGATATTAAGTTTTGGACAGATAGGTGGCTTGCACATAAACCTCTCACGGTGGACGCCATTGCAGAGCTTCCAGAGGGTTATGAAAACATCACAGCGAGAGATGTGTGGCTGGAGGGTGGGGGCTGGGACCTTGCCAGAATAGCACCTTTCACTACGGAAGAGAGACGACTTGAACTCGCAGCAGTAGTTGTGGATGCTGTAACGGAAACGCAGGACCGGTTAGCTTGGGGAGGAACTCCTAATGGACAGTTCACAGTTACTACCGCCTATGAGTTGATAACGAGTGACGAAATCCCAAGACAGCAGATGGAGAATTTCTTTAAAAGCATGTGGAGGGTTGTAGCTCCGGAGAGAGTTAGGGTGTTTCTCTGGCTAGTGGGAAACCAGGCAATCATGACGAATGCGGAGAGATATAGAAGACACCTAAGTGGGACTGACGTCTGTCAAGTATGCAAAGGAGGGGTTGAAACTATTATTCATATATTAAGGGACTGTCCTGCAATGGCAGGAATCTGGACCAGACTCGTACCAGTTGCAAAGCGTGACGCCTTTTTCTCTATGTCGCTATTGGAGTGGTTATATCGGAATCTTTGTGGGAATGATGGGCAGAGTGGGGTGCAGTGGACAACAATGTTTGCGATGGCTATTTGGTGGGGTTGGAAATGGAGATGTAGTAACATTTTTGGTGAGAACCGCCTTTGGAGAGATAGAGTTCAGTTTCTGAGAGATTTGACTACGGAAGTGATCGAAATTAAGAAAGTGGAGAAGAAAAACAGAGGTTCAGAGCGGCGAGTGGACATGATGATAGGTTGGAAGCCTCCGTTGGAGGGCTGGATGAAGATCAATACAGATGGTGCGTCACATGGTAACCCGGGACCTGCTACAGCCGGTGGAGTGCTGCGAAACGAGAATGGCGACTGGTGCGGTGGGTTTGCTCTTAACATAGGAAGGTGCAGTGCTGCTCTAGCGGAATTATGGGGAGTTTACTATGGGCTTGTGATTGCTTGGGAGAAAGGGGTGAGAAGGTTGGAGGTTGAAGTTGATTCAAAGATAGTGGTGGATTTTCTCAATACTGGAATTGAAGATACTCACCCACTGTCGTTCCTGGTACGTTTGTGCCATGGCTTTATGACAAGGGACTGGTTGGTCCGTTTTGTGCACGTGTTTAGGGAAGCTAATCGTTTGGCTGATGCTTTAGCTAACCTTGCTTTTTCATTTCCATTTGGTTTTTATAGCTTTGATGTTGTTCCAGTAGAGGTTGTTTCTTTGATGCACGAGGATGTTGTTGGCTTGTTACAGCCACGACAAATCCGGTTGTAGTCTGGTTGTTGTTTAATAAATTTGGGAGTCTTCCTCCCAATCTCTTACCAAAAAAAAAAAAAAAAACGTGTTTTCCTGATTTCGCGGAAAACATATTTTTTTTTGTTTTGCCGAGAAAACACGTTTTTGATTTTTATGGGAAAACGTGTTTTCCGGTTTTGGCGAGAAAATCATGTTTTTCGGATTTGACGGAAAAAACGTGTTTTTTTTTTGTTTTGACGGGAAAAACGTGTTTTCCGGTTTTGGCGGGAAAAACACGTTTTCGGTTTTTTGGGAAAATGCGTTTTTTGATTTTGGTAGAAAAATACGTTTTTCTGTTTTGCGGGAAAACGTGTTTTTCGATTTTTGCGGGAAAACGCGTTTTTCGGTTTTGACGGGAAAACGTGTTTTTTTTGTTTTGGAGGGGAAAATGTGTTTTCCATTTTTTTCGGAAAAACATGTTTTTGATTTTGGTGGAAAAACGCATTTTTTTTTGTTTTTGGAAAAACATGTTTTCCATTTTTGCGAGAAAACATGTTTTTGGTTTTTGCAGAAAAATGTGTTTTTTGGTGAGAAAACGCATTTTCGGTTTTGGCGGGAAACACGTTTTCCGATTTTGGTATAAAAACGCATTTTCGGTTTTGCGGGAAAAAACATGTTTTTTAATTTTTGCAGGAAAATGCGTTTTTTTTTTTGTTTTAGCGGGGAAAATATGTTTTTCGATTTCGGTGGGAAAATACGATTTTCTCATTTTTTCATGAATTGCAAAATGATATTAGATTTATGTTTGTGATTTGTAAATTATATAAAAGACATAATAGACTTTGTACTATTTTAACAAAACCATTTATATTCAAATGATTTAAATTAGTCCGTCCAAATAGACTTTAAAATTAAACCTACAATTTTCAAAGTCATTCAAATGAACCATCCATATGATTTGTATTTTTAATGTTTAAATGAACAAAACTTTCATTTCCATTCAGATGACTCATTTGGACGAAGAAACGAATAGTTCTGGGACATTTTTAATGCTCACGGAAAATTCTTAAACAAAATTCATCACTTTGACTAGCAAGGTAAGATTTGATGCGATATGAACTTTTTAAATTGTCGCTTTTTTGTTAATAACAATTTTTTTGGTCGATTGTTAATAACAGTTATTTTGTTCTTTTATCATAATATTTTTTGTTGTTGTGGCTTTGAAGGGAAAAGAATCATGAGATTTTTTTTTTGAACAACTGGTTATATTAAAGAACTAAGAGCATGAACAACCCTTGATCCTTAATCAAGTTTCTTAATGATTATTTAATATTATAATTGTACTTAAGTGGGTTAAGGATTTTTGTTAAGAAACTTCTGTTTTTGAGCGGTGCAATGGAAGTTTCTTAACAAAGTTTAAAAAAAAAAAAATTAAAATAAAATTTATTATTAAATAAAATATTATGTCATCAAAAACAGCTGAGCGATCAAGAACATTGATATCATTTAAGGTACCTGGAGGTCCAAAAAATGCATGCCATATCCATAGATCGTACGATGCAACCGTCTCTAAAACGATTGTTGGTTTTCTCGAACCACGTGAATATTGACCTTTCTAAGCGGTGGGACAATTCTTCCACTCCCAATGCATGCAGTCGATGCTTCCTATCATCCCGGGAAACCCACGTTGCTCACCAATATAAAGTAGACGTTGAAGATCAGCTGTGTTGGTTTTCTTAGGTACTCATCACCAAATAAATTTATTATTCCTTCTACAAAAGGTTCCACACATAACCGAGAAGTACTTGCACCGAGTCGGAGGTATTCGTCGACAGCGTCAGCCGCAGAACCATATGCCAAGACACGAATGGCTGCAGTGCACTTCTGAAGTGGAGAGAGATCACGCCTTCCAAGAGCATCTACCTTTTGTCGAAAGAATTCAACTTCGTTGGCGAGTCGATCGACAATACGCATGAACAATGACTTGTTCATTCTAAATCGTCGTCGGAATAGATTTGCAGGATATGTTGGAGTTTCGCTGAAGTAATCATTCCATAAACGTATATCGCCTTCTTCACGATGCCGTTCAATATGAATTCGTTTTTTCCTTTGTTGCCTTGCATTTTCTTGCTCACCGTAATTACTGGAAAAAATTTCGAATAGTTGATCAAAACGTTGTTGAAAAGGTTGCTCAAAATGTTGATCGAAATATTGATCAAAATATTGATCAGATTGATCAGAATTTTCATCATCTGCCTCATCAAATGTGTTATGAGAAGAAGATGCCATTTGTTGTGATGTAGTGTTTATGAGAGATATAGTGTTCTGTGATAGAGAGATAGAGGTTTTATGAGAGAGAGTGTTTTGTGATAGAGAGATAGAGATTTTATGAGAGAGTGTGTTGTGTCAAAACATACGTATGGTTCTCCAGATTATATAGAGAAAGCAAAACAAACATCTCGTGAATAATTTCAAACAAATATGACTCTTGTGGGCTCCTAGAAAGAAACACAAACATACAAAACACCACCACCTCGTGACTTTCTTGTGGAGAAAGAAACCAAACAAACATGACTCATGTGGGCTCCTAATAATACATACAAACCTAAAACGTACAATGTANGCTCCTAGAAAGAAACACAAACATACAAAACACCACCACCTCGTGACTTTCTTGTGGAGAAAGAAACCAAACAAACATGACTCATGTGGGCTCCTAATAATACATACAAACCTAAAACGTACAATGTACCACCATCTCGTGACTGTCTTCTACCTTTTGTCCCGTGAATGTCTTCTACCACCATCTCGTGACTGTCCTTGTACCACCATCTGCACACGGAAAAAAAAAGCAATATTCAGAAAATGAAACAAAAGAAATGACAGAAAATGAAACAAAAGAAATGAAACAGAAAATGAAACAAAAGAAATGAAACAAGTTCACAACACAACATGTTATTTCACTTAAATATTGAGACATACAACCAAACATACCATAATACATTGACCAAAAGGAAACACAACATCAGAGACAACATGAAACAAAAGGTTGCTCAGCTTGAGACAGAACATGAAACAAAAGAAAACACAACATGAGACAGATTCATGAAAACACATACTCGTTTTTAACATGACACAGACGAGTTTACATATCCCCAATTAGTTTCTTCTGAAGAACTTCTTCAGCCTCAGATAGAGGCTCTTTTTTTGATATGAGACTTTGAAGCAGAGCCAGCTTCTGAAGTTTTTCTTTCATGAACAACTCCTTCTCTTTAATAGACCACATCTCCTTAAACTCAGAGACAGACTCGTGATCAACTATAGGTTTCTTACCAGAAGCACGTTTTGCTGCCTTCACGCCAGGAGGACGTTGTGTAGCTTCATCACCTAGACTCGTAGCTGCTTGAGAGCTCTCTGATTGTGCTCCATCCTCGCACCTTCTCTTCTTGCTGCTTTCTGCAATCCACTTTTGGTCATGTCTTAGCTCCTCCCAAGCGTGGTGAAGGTTAAACGTCTTCTTATAATCGTTGGAGTAGAACTTCATTGCAACGGTAAGAACATCAGACTCACTCTGTCCACTTTTTCTCTGCCTCGTTGCAGCCTCATAGGCTCCACAAAACTGGCAAACAGCCTCGTTAAGCTTCTGCCACCTTTGCTTACACTGAATTGGCTTAGGATTGTCACCTCTTGCCACCTTTGGACTAGCTGCATAGTAATCAGAGATGCGTTTCCAGAAAGTACCTCCTTTCTGGTCAGTGCTGATAACATGGTCTTTGCTTGTGTTTAACCAAGCACTAATGAGCACTAAATCATCTGAGACACTCCACGTCTTTCTTTCTTTGGGATCTGTAGGCGAATCTTCACAATAGCTTGGGGTTTCACTGGCTTGAGTACTAAAGACAGGGAGTTCGGATGGATACCTCTCATAAAAGAAGGGTTCATGTTGGCTTGAGGTTTCAGCGGCTTGACTGTTTAACAGGTTAACAAAATTTGAGGGGTGACTAAATGGATTCGAAGAATTCGAATCCATCTCCTATACTGCCAGAGAAGAAATAAAGAGAGAGAGCAAATGTGTTTCTGGAGGAATTAAAAGGGAGATATTGTTAGCAGACAATGAAAACAAAAGAGAGAACCAACCGAGTTTAATAGAGCATGAAAAGGCAAGAGAGAACCACTCGAGTTTAAAGTCTTTGACATGAGTTGAGTAGACACATATCTAACAAGCAATTAAATTAGACACATATCTAAACAAGCATTGATCAGCCGACTACTAACCACAACCTAACTAGCATTTATTAACTTAACTACTCATCACAAGAGCATTCATCAACCCAACACAACCATTCATCACAAGAGCATTCATCACACGACTACTAACCACAACCTAACTAGCATTTATTAACTTAACTACTCTCCACCCTAAAGCAATTAACAAAAAACCACAACCTAACTAGCATTGATGTCAAGTTTTGCACACATACCTCTTTTCATTTTCAGGTTTCAAGCTGTGGTTCCATAGAAAGAAAAGAGTCCCTGTAAAAAATAAACAACACAAAACTTGTATATTAAATGGAAAGTTTTTATTTTGAACATAAGTAAAATGGAGGTTATTACTCATTACCAATAAGAATGAATCTGCTTGAACTTGCTTCAGACGAGAGCTCAAAGAGTTGCCAAAGAGTGTCCATAGAAAATCAAAAGTCACTGTAAAAATTAACAACACAATCACATTGTATAACTTCACCAGTGTATTGAGAAAAGCTAAAATGTACAAAGTCTTTACCAGTTTGGTTGCGCTTTTGTTGATGATACACTATACCGGTCAAGACCTTCAAGAACCTGAAATCATAATCAACCAATGATTAAGAAAGAACTAAATTGAAAACAGAAAGATGATGTGAGAAAGTAAAAATACTTTGGAAGTGATGTCAAGTTTAAGACACAGAGACGCTTTCTGACGGAGTATACGGAGGAGATGAGAGCAGATGGAGGAGACGACATCAGACGGTGGAGACGCCGTGATCACAAATAGCCTCGACTCAGGTGGTGGGTCTTCGATCTCTCTTACGACGGAGATGACAAGAGCAGACGGAGGAGACGCCGTGAGGACCGACAGAATCTTCCTCTACTGGTGGGTCTTCGATCAATCTTCCGGCAGATATGACAGAGGAGACAGAGAGCCGGCTTCTACGGTGGATTTTGATCGCCCCTCACACAGAGAACACCACAGAAGACGACAGAGACTCCGTGAAGATCGTCACCGTCATTGACGGTCTCTGACGGAGAGGACGAGAGAAGAGACATCGGCTTCGCTATCGCCATAGACGGAGAACTCGAGGAAAGAAAAAGAGAAAACAACGAAAACAAAGAAAAGAAAAAAGAAAAAGAAAAAAATTAAAATCGTCCCTGCTTGACACGTGTAAGAAGAACCTCACAAAAAACACTTTCCAAAAACCCCAATTAAGGATCGGTAATCCCTTTTTTATTTTCTTTTCATTTAATTAAATCACCATTTTTCCTTAAGAAACAGACTAAGGACCAGCGATAATTGTGGTCTAAAAGCCCAATAGACTAAATTGATTATAATTGAAAAGAAAGTCGACGACAATAACTAAAATATGAAATGGTTAAGAAGAGAAGAGATCCGTAGAAAAGTTTCACTTGTAATCTTTGAATCTGCATTTGAAGGAACTCGTAGAAATCAAAATCAAAATCAACGTTGAAAAATCTAATCAATGGATTTTGAGAACAGTTGAAAATTATTTCTGGAGATGCTTCGATCTCCCGACATTGCAGAAATATTTAATAGCTAAACATTAAGCATTCTGAAAAACTAATTATTAGTTTGTACTATATTTGGATTGTGTGGACAGACGCCTGAAGGAGTTATAATTTAAATTTCTATTTTGATTGAATGAATAAGATACTGAAGTTTGGATCTTATATAGTCACATGTTCATGTCAGTTGTCACGCATGCTAGTATACTCTCTCCAAGTGTATGCATCTCCTAATCTAATCATACATGTAATGCAAATCAATAAATAATGTGAGCGTATTACACAGAAACATAATGCAAATTAAAGATGTATTTTAAGAAAACGTAATGTCATGCATAGCTAAAGAAAGGACAAGAGAGGGAACTGAGAAGATGGATAATATGGACAAGTGACATTGTTGTGGTTCTGTCTTTAGAACTCATATGATCTGGCTTTATGTCCAATTCCGTTTTCTTCTCCACGATTGTCACTATAGCTCTATCTTCTATGAGTCCAAAAGTAAACGTAAGAGAGACATGGACATTCACATATATAATAATAATTTTCTTCATAAATATCTTCTCGCCACCTCATTTTAAAACTATATAACTCAATTTGTGTTGGAGAATATTTCCTTGAGATCCGATGACAAAGGTTTTTTATCAGTTATTTATGGATGAAAATGGTACTATATTAGCCACAAACCCCCCACTCTGTGAACTTTATGTATATTATTATATGAAAAATAAGACGTGATATCAATTGCCTCTCTCACAATTGTTATTTAATTCAATTTCTTTGCTCAGTCCCAGTAAAACAGGCTTTAAAAAAATGATTACGAGACTTCAACTCATGATGTTTATTTGATAAAACAGTCACCTCTTATTCAACTAGTTGATATATATATGTAAATTCATGAAATGCCAGCAAAAAGCAGCTATGACTTTAGCTTTCAGCTCTATTCATCTACCATTACTAAAGAATCAACTAAGAAACCTTTGTCTACTTTTGTAGACATCATGAGTGAGATTTTTTTTTACTGCGGGAAACAAAATCATTACTAAAGTATGTCATACAGTATAACCTCTTTAAATTAATAATCTATAAATTAATATCTCTATAAATTAATATAATTTCATAGTCCCAAATTGAATTTTTGGTTCAATTAATATTCGATAAATTAATAATCTCTATAAATTAATAAAAAAATTAGTTTTGGTGTAGTCCCAACATTATTAATTTATAGAGGTTTCACTGTATTTACTCGTTTGATTATATGACTGCAAGCCTAGTGTTCATTAATTTGAGTTTCTTTGCCATAAAGACAAAAACTTTCTCTTTATATGTACTCTGATATTCTAAACTAAACATATTTTCTACGGAATATACGTTTTTGCTTACAAAGGGATTTTTAATATACGTTGATCTATGGTTGTAACCGAGACTCGACTTGATCACTTATTAATTGATGAACCGAAAAAAAAAGTCAAGAATATCAACAGAATTTGTTGGGGTCGAACAGAATGACATGGTTTAGGTTAGGGTCAAGTAATGCATTGCGTAGTGTTAGATATTTTTAGAAAGTAGAGAGTCAATGCTTCTTTTCTTTATGAACAAAGACAACATGTTTCGTCGGTCCACACGTGCATGAACGTCCCATCTTGTTCTTGTCGCTAGCCAGCCAATTAGACATTATTATTGCTTTAAACGGTTAAACCTAACTTTTTAATTATTTTAGTTTTAGTTTTCATCTAATTAGCAACAAATAGCTCGATTGCCGCCTAGTAGAGTAGTAGTATCTTTGAAAACAATGCTTTGTTAGATATTAAACCATTCATATGGATAGTTTGAAGTTGAAGATACGTATTCATGAATAGATCGTGATCTTTAACCGTTCTTCTTCTTTATGGTACTATGCTTTTTTCTGACATAAAAACTATTGATAACAAATTTAAGAAATTGTTTATATAGATAGCTACGTGTTTTTTTTCTACGCACACATCTTCTGTTGATTGTAAGAACTTTGACCTTTGTAAAAGTCTTTTCATTGGAGATTAAACTCGCGTGCGGTGGGCCTTTCATTAAACATCTCATGCGAATATGTGATGGCTTTTTTTTTTTGGAAACTTATGTGATGCATTTTTCAACCAATAGTTATGTTTTTCATATATTCTCCTACATGAGTGAATCCGGTTACGGTTATAATCAGCCAATATTTATGCCTCAGTTAGTTATGTTGACTAGGAATATATATATCGATACACTTAGTTGACATCTTTTCCCCCAGTTTTGTGTGACCATTAGTCCTCTCGATACCAATGCACTAGATTCAAAGAAACATAACATGTTTTGTAGCCAACTTTCAGTTACAGAAATGCTCACACAGCACAAGATTTTTGTGCATATTCTTCTATTTTTTATGCACTTGATTCAAAATCAAAGGCCTTTGTTATCTTCAGGACGAACTTACTCTCCTCCAGATATGTAGAACTTCTTAATTTTTGTCAACTCATCTGTAAAATATGTAAAATCATCAGTTTTCAACTATCTAATTTTGCAAATAATCTCTAAATTCCAACTTCAGTATAATACAAGATTCTTTTAAATCTACTTATTTTGATTGTGAAAATATGCAAACTCATTTTACCAAATATATTTATATATGCAACTCCGAGTTAATTAGCATTTTTTTCTGATACAACAGTGTGTTATACGATTTTTACCATGCATGATTAGTTCGAAATTAGTAACCAATAAGCTTCACTAATCCCGTTTTTATTTCTCTTCTTTATAACCCTCCCACACGTTAAAGATATTTCGGTCTAATACGTTTAACCTCGTATCTGTTGACTGCTGTAGTTTGTAGTTTTAGAACGCAAAACCAACCAAAAGCATATTCCTAGGGGCCCACTCTTCATTTTATTTTTGGTAATTAGCGTAATTAAAAATGGGTTTTCTAAATAACATTTCTCCAACTTGGGTAACATCGTGGGCATCTTACGTAATGATTTCTTTCAACGTACACGAAAATACGAAGGGTTAATACAAATAATATAAGATAGATAAACACGTAGAGACGTGTCTGATAATTGATTAGCACATTTAGTTGTAGTTAGAGAAATATATCAGTCAAATACATATATCAGAACCGGGTCAAAAATGTTACAGGTCGTGTTCAGACAAAGGAAACTGGATCCTGTATGACTGTATATATTAACAAATGTGTTACGTGTATATATACTCGTTCTTCTTTAAATAGTGCTCAAATTATGTAACGATGGAATTGATGAACTCGGTTAAAGCTGTATAATGTAAATAAAGTAACTTAGCCCTTCGGAAATCACGAGGAGATCGAAGGATAGATGTCCACCACCATGTGCGTCTGCTAAATAACAAACACATACTTCTCTTTGCACTTTTGAGGTATATTCTTAATTATTATTCTCATATCTCAACTCAACACATATATGAAGTGGAAATGGTACGCAAAGTCAGTATACATTTGTTGAATAGCTACAACTCTCACGTGCAAGCTTCATGTCTACGCCCACACACATCATTTTGTACCTTTCCATTTACATGGTTCACCTTTATATAGTCATAAAAAAATTAAGAAATTAAATCCAGGAAAATATGATGTTATGTAATTAGTTAATACAAGCTACAGTTAATTTTTATAAATTAACTTTTAATAAATTAATCATACATGTTTTTCAACGTCATATAATCTCATATACAAAATGTTTTTTTGATGACTGCTAGAAGAAATAGTGGTTACTATAAACATGACGATGACGTTTAAAAAAAAAGATTGCTCGAAGAGTTTTTTTCTCTGTAGATTTATTTTCTCCAAAACTCTCACAGAAGCTGGATTACATCTTCCACGGTGGTTTGTTTAACACGGTAGCTGATTGCTCCATATAGTAAGCTTGTGGAGGAAGGAACTGGATGAACAACATTGATATAACCATTGGAAGAAGAAAGGAGTTCACGTTTTTATGGAGGAAGGAATTGGATGTACAACATTGATATTGTTATTGGAAGAAGAAATGAGTTCACGTTTTATGACAGTTTTGGAGATCTCACGTTTAAAGATAGAGTGCATATAATCTTCTCATATTTTGATTAAGTAGACGTCATATATATTGTTTGGTCTCTGACTCAAGTCATAATAGGTTTAATTTTCCCTTAATGAAATAGAATATATCGTGTTTAAATTTAGTGGCAATAACCATAATATAACAAAAAAAATGTTCATGTTTTAATAGTATTAAAACATTATTAATTGATTTCTCATACAAGTCTAGTTAATAAATTAAACGGTAAGCCCACGGTTCACGTCCTCAGACTTCATTAGCGGATTCTTAAAAATGGGGAAATCATTCCAACAAAAAGTTTGAATATATGCAATTAAGCTCAGTTGAAATGCGTTATAATCAATGCATATACACTAACTAGTAATACACATGTCCAACAAAAAAAAAATAGAGCTGCAATGGACACTCAAATATTTCCATAGGCAATAGAAATATGATACTCTCTCAAATAACCGGCCTATATATAAGTCGAACGTTTGTAAGTGAGCCCAGGCGAGGCTGGCGAGGCAATGTAGCTTAGATATCATCCAGCAGAAACTATATCAAGTCCTTCCTTCCTATGTTTTTAATTCCTAAAAAACTATAAACGGTGTCTTTTTGGTTTCCAACTCCGGTCATGGAGTGCCGACAATCATGTGAATATGTTTATCCAAACAAAGAAAAGTTGTTTCAAGTAATTTTCATGAGTAATTGCATATAGTCTGAAATGTAGTTAATGGAGGCAACTAAGTCCAAATTGTATACAATTGTAGCAATGAGTTGATGCTTAATCGTAAAGATGTTGGGAAATAATATAAAAGAGAAGAAAATTCCAGAGAGGGTAGAGGAAACGCCTGCATTTCTAATATATAATGTCTCATCGACTAGCCATAAATGTCTTTTTCTGAATAAAATTAAAAACATAAATGTCTTGATCTTAGTTTATGACTTTATTCACAATTCAAAAAATTTAATTAGAGTAATTCATGGATTTACCCCTAGGATGAATTTATAGATTCACCAAATAATATGATTATGTTATTTTATATTTAGTATTTTAAAATAAATCAAAATATTATCGAGTTATATTATATTTTTAAAATTTAAAGATAAAATAAATAAAAAATAATAGTAGTTGCAAAAATTTTTTTTTTTAATACTATTATCAAAACACTAAACCATAAATCCTAAACCTTAAAACTCTTATGTAAATTCTAAACCCTTAAATAAATCCTTGGCTTTAAAAAATTTTTTTTTAATACCATCAACAAAAATACTAAACCGTAAACCTTAAATCCTAAATCTTAAATCCTTGGGTAAACTTTAAACCTTGGATTAGTCATAAATCTTAAGGTTTAAGATTAATCCAAGGGTCGAGGATTTATTCCGATGGTATTAAAAGTAATTTTTAAAATAAGTTTTTTTGTTTGTAACTATTATTATTTTTATTTATTTTTATCTTTTAATTTTAAAAACATAGTATAACTCGATACTCCTTCCATTTCAATTTAATTGTCATTTTACGTTTTTGCATACAGATTAAGAAAACATTTAATTTTACATATTTTTAAGAAAAAAAATAATTATCTATACATCTAACTACTTTTCAACCAATAGAAAAATAAAATATCATATAAAACTAATAAATTTTGTCTCGAAACTCTAAAACGAGACTTATTTTGAAATAATTTTTTTTCTCCAGAAAGACAATTAATTCGAAACAGAGGGAGTAATATTTCTTTTTAAATACTAAATATGAAATAATATAATACTATTGGTTGGTGAACCTAGAGATCCATCCTCGGAGACGAATCCAAGAATTTCAGATTTAATTATATGTTTTTATGAAAACCAGATCACTTTTTTAAGTGCTGATAAAAATAGAGTTGGAATTATACATTTTTAAACCACATATTTGTTCTATTTTGGTGTTGTTATTTCCGGATCAAGTGTTCCAGCTGATTCTCCTACACAGATGTTATATGATTACTGAAACAAACGAAAAAAAATTCCCCATCAACTAATTAGTAATTAATGACAAAAGATAAAAAAGAATATATTACATTTTCTAAACCGCCAATTAAATCAAGTCATCTAAAAGAAAATAAAAACCGATGGAATTCTGTGTTCTTAAGTCAAATAAATCACAGTGATGTGGCACTTATTTTTTCCTCAAATTAATACTTAATAGACAATCTGTATATATGTTGTCATGTTTACATGATGTCGATATGAATCGTTTTTATAATTTTATGATTAATAATTAGCGAGGAAAGTTTACAGAAACAAAATATATATACAAGACGAACATAATTTTAAACTGTATATATTCTGCTTGTCTACTATTCAGTGCATAAATACATGGTACCTGATCATAAAATAAGAATCATAAATTTTTGTTTTGGTATAGTCCTTACCGGACAAGGACCAGATATCAAGAGTTTAAACTTCAAGGCATTCGTTGCGTATGAATAGATAGTTTTATGATCGATTTGCGATATCCAGTTAAATATGTACTGATTTGATTTGTAAAAATAGACCAATTTTTTTTTTTTTGTAAGAAACAATATTAAGTTCATTACAAACCAAATTTGTCATTTTAGAAATATTTAATAAATAAATACTGAATTTAGTGAAGTAAATATTATAAAATTTATAGGTAAAAAATAGTTATATAACATATTCCACGTTGTTAAAAAAAACACATTTCACAAAAAAATAAAATACTAATTATTTATATTATAAGCTAGTATAGGTAAAATATTCCAAAACTTGTAAAAATAATTATACAATATAATATCAACCTGTAAAGAATTTTTTTTTTTGATAAATATCAACTTGTAAAGATAAACATAAAAATCTGCATTATTTTACTCTAATAATATATATGATTTTTTATATGCATACATATTAGATCATATGTTCGTTTTAAAACTTTTAGGAATTCTGATCTGTATAACGTAATTTTTGGATTTAATTGAAACGGAAAACCGATATATTTTGTCTACTCCTTACCCCTAACGAAATCTGAAAGAAAAAGAGGAAAAGTCTTGGTAAATTTGGAGACTATAGTTATTATTTTAAAATCTGCTAAAAGTTCTATAGTATTTTTTTTCGTAATTATCTAACTTAGTTTTCATCGGAATGAAGGACGTAACAATTATACATTGCACTCAAATTACAGCAAAAAAAAATACACTTTATATTCTTCAAATAAATAAATAAATAATTTTACCAAAAAAAAAATGTTTTTTAAAAATTAAAGAAAAATAGAAAATAGGTTGGTGTCTCTCTCAATGTCTCGCTACACATCTTCTCCCTTTATATAAACAAACCACACAAACCCTTTTTATTCACCATATTTCGCTCAGAGCCCACACAGTTTTGGAGAGAGAGAAAACATATCCCTCAAACATCTCTCTCTCTGTTTCTCCGGCGATGGTTGTCGCTATGGACAAGCGTAGCAATGCGAAGGAAGCTTCCAAGGAAGAAAGGTTTGATCCGAGCGCACAACCACCGTTCAAGATCGGAGATATAAGGGCGGCGATTCCTAAGCATTGTTGGGTAAAGAGTCCTATGAGATCCATGAGCTACGTCGCGAGAGATATTATCGCCGTCGTGGCTCTGGCCGTGGCCGCAGTGTATTTGGATAGCTGGTTCTTCTGGCCTCTTTATTGGGCCGCCCAAGGAACCCTTTTCTGGGCCATCTTCGTACTCGGCCACGACTGGTAATTTTTATTTTTCAATTTATTAGTTTTTTTCTTTTCAACTTTTTAATTTCCGTTTTTTTTTTCTTTACGGCATTGTCTTGATTTCTTGAACGCACGTTCGATATTCACTGACTTCAAGATTTGATTCTTTTCAGGTTTACTTTTTTCAGTTTAATTATTTTAAAAAGTAAAAGGGGATCTACGATTTTTAAACTTTTTTTTTGTTTTATTTTCTTTTTTCATTAATACTCCTAACGAAACATCTTTTTCTTCCCTATAATTATTGTTGTTTCCGCGTTTTATGGATCTGCGTTTGAAATTTTCAATAAACACACAGTTCATTTCTTCTTTAACAATATAATTACTGTATGTATATTGTTTCTTTTAGTTTTTGTGTGTTGTTACAATCTATAGCCATGTTACACGTCATATGCCGTTTTTGGTTACCTTGCTGAAACGTTTTGAATTGAGTAAAGTTTGTTTAGTATTGTGCAATAAATGAAAGATATGTTTTTGATGTAAAATTTAATTGATTAATATGACAGTGGACATGGGAGCTTCTCAGACATTCCTCTTCTGAATACTGTGGTTGGTCATATTCTTCATTCCTTCATCCTCGTCCCATACCATGGTTGGTAAGTCATTTATTTCAACGTCTTTTTTTTACTATTGTTTTCATGTAAATTAATTCTTGTTTTCGTATTTCTTACATTTTCCTTGTCACTCTTGGTGCATGTTAGTAAAACTGTAATCTGATAACTGAAACTCTATTAATTGTTCTTTTTTCATAATTAAATAATGCATGTGACTAAAAGCATCAAAATCTTTAGCATCCAAAGAAAAAGAATCCAAACTTTTATTTAATGCTATGGGCCTATTTATGGTCCATTCTGTTATTATATGACCTGTTTGTACGTGAATAAACCAATGAAGCTTCATATATGTACTATATAATTAGATTTGGATTTATTTTTGTTGTAATGACATATTTTATTGTTAAATGGATACAAGAATACATCAGCTTGAACTGTCTATGAACATGCATCATTGTAGAGATATTAACGTAGTTAAAACAGTGAGATTCGTAGCATCTGCCTCGAAAACGACATGTTATTGACAATTTCAATTTCATTTTTATGAAAATAATTGGGGTTGCAGGAGAATAAGCCATCGGACACACCACCAGAACCATGGCCATGTTGAAAACGACGAGTCTTGGGTCCCGGTAATCTTTCCCTCTCTCATACAGTATTTTTATTTTATTTTTTTTGAATTTTTTTCTTTTAATTTTCTTAGGATTCTATGTATTTACTTTAATTAACATTTTTTTCTGTTTGAGGCTAGGACGACTCAGATATGTCGTTCTGTAGTAAAAAAATTGATTTTATAGTAGTTAACTTTAACAACGGACCACTCATATTCGAGTTATGGGCACAAAATGATTCTCCTCGAAATTCGTTTACTTTCCGTAATATTTTTCAGTTTTGGAGTATTCGTTAAAGAGAAAAAGTTGTAAACACAGAACATGCACAATGAATTAATTCGGATTTATAACCATAATGTTAAATATTAATTGACATTTTAATCTTAATTTTGCATTTCAGTTGCCAGAAAAATTATACAAGAAGTTGTCCCACAGTACACGGATGCTCAGATACACTGTCCCTCTCCCCATGCTCGCTTACCCTCTCTATCTGGTAAATCCTAGTTTTCCTTCCTAAAAATAGTTACCACTTGATCTTTCAGATTTCAGTATTAAACTAAACATAAATTAACTTTATTTGGGGTTGACTACAGTGGTACAGAAGTCCTGGTAAAGAAGGGTCACATTATAACCCATACAGTAGTTTATTTGCTCCAAGCGAGAGAAAGCTTATTGCAACTTCAACTACTTGCTGGTCGATCATGTTGGCCGCTCTTGTTTATCTATCATTCACCGTTGGGCCGTTCACAGTTCTCAAAGTCTATGGTGTTCCTTACATCGTAAGTCTTGTATATTTCATTATTATATATCATTGCTAATATAATTTGTTTTTTACATAAAAAGTTTTGGAAAAATTTCAGATCTTTGTGATGTGGTTGGACGCGGTCACGTACTTGCATCATCATGGTCACGATGATAAGTTGCCTTGGTACAGAGGCAAGGTAATAATTAGATCAAAACGTTATTAATAAAAAAAACAATAATGATTAGTATTTGATTAATCTGATGTTCTGTGTACAATAATAGGAATGGAGTTATTTACGTGGAGGATTAACAACTGTTGATAGAGATTACGGGATCTTCAACAACATTCATCACGATATTGGAACTCACGTGATCCACCATCTTTTCCCACAAATCCCTCACTATCACTTGGTCGATGCCGTGAGTGATCTCGCTCTCTACTTTCATTTTATTAAATTAAAAGGGTGATTAATTACTAAATTAGTCATCTTAATTAATGATATGTGACAGACGAAAGCAGCTAAACATGTGTTGGGAAGATACTACAGAGAACCAAAGACGTCAGGAGCAATACCGATCCACTTGGTGGAGAGTTTGGTGGCAAGTATTAAGAAAGATCATTATGTCAGTGACACTGGTGATATTGTCTTCTACGAGACCGATCCAGATCTCTACGTTTATGCTTCTGTCAAGTCCAAAATCAATTAACCTTTCTTCCTAGCTCTATTTAGGAATAAACCAGTCCTTTGTTCTTTACTTATTTCTTGTTGTTTTGAAGTTTAAAATGTACTCGTGAAACTTTTTTTAAAAATTAAATGTATTTACATTACAAATCGTAAAAGTTTTTGTTCGTTTTCTTTATGTTTTTTAGTTACAATCAGAAAGGTCTTAAAAACTTTTTGTTGGGACAAAAGAAAAAGTTGGACTGAAAGTAGACAAAATGCACGCCGTTTTTGGGTCCCAGTACAACAATAATGTGTCACGGAGTTGTCGCTTTTTTAAGGAATGGATAATACTTTACGGCCCAAATATATAAAAGCCTTTTTGATGCGCATGCCTGCGATATATCTAAAAAGATTGTGTACCACAGTTTAGCTTATAACTTTAAGCCTATGATATACATTTAGTGACAATTGACAAAGCACAAACTCGAACCAAGCCGAGAACAAAACTCTTTGACATCTTTATAACTATCATCATATTTATATGAAATGAGAACCAAAATAACTAGATAACCTCCACTCTCTCCGGATTTTTTTTCTTTCCGGAAACTTGTGCAGTTCTCTCTTCAGCCGGTGACAAGTTTTACAGGAAAAAGAGAAGTGGACTTGTATACTTGTCTCTAGGGAGGGCGTTCGGGTATCCATTCGGGTATTTCGGTATTGGAGTTTAGAATTCGCTCGGGTATTTTTACATATCGGGTCGGATTCGGATATTTTTAGTTCGGGTTCGGTTATTTCAGATCGAGTTTGGATATTTAGATTTTGAAAGAAAAAAATCAAATTATTTATTACTTAAGTTTCATGTATTTAAAATTTAACTATTAACTTAACTGTTTTTAAAATGTTTAATAAGTTAGACGATTAATAAGTTTGAAAATAAATTATTGAAAATAAAACTCAATATTTTGGTTGTTATTTTCAAATTTTGTTTAAATATGAAATAAGAAGCTTAATATGCATTTTAAATGAGTAACAAATCAATTATTTTAAAAATTATATGTATATTATATGATATTAAACTATATATAACATTAATATAAACTAAGAATAAATAAGTATATATACATATGTTCGGTTATTTTCGGATACCCGTTCGGACTTGGGTATTACCCGTTTGGGTTCGGATATCCAAACTCTTCTAACTCAATACCCGTTCAGATATTTTGCTACTTTGGTTCGGATTTCAGATCGGATATTTCTGGTCAGGTTCGGATACGAGTTCAGGTATCGGATAAAGTGCCCATCCCTACTTGTCTTGCTTCAGCAAGAACAGTTGCACCTATTGACCAAAATGTTGTTTCTTCATGTGATGACCATCTTAAGGCAGCTAGACTCCGAAGGACAGCATCTTTTCCAATCTCTGGTTCTGTTTCAGGGAGGAATAATAACTCCAACATTTTTGAAGAAAATTTATATAGATAAAAGTCCTAAAATTTATTTTTAGACCACAAATTTATAAAGAAAAATTCAAATATTTTATATATCGTCTAAGATCCCTTAAATCATGTCAAAAAGACCGATGAAAAGTGCAAAAGAATGTTCCTTTCTATGTTGGTAATCTTCGCTTAGCCAATCAGCTTGAACGACACTTTCCCATCTACTTGCTCGACAAAATTGTCAAGCCAAGCGTCTATGTTCTCAGGCATTGCTTGCATTCGCTTCTGTCTCTCACCCAAGGGAAGATTAAAAAGCCCAATAAAAACTCCACCGTATGTTATTAGCACTTGTAACATAATCAGTCCTCCATCGTTTGGTCGAGGAGAAGAAAATGATGGCGAGATCAAGCTCTATTCTATTCGTGACGCTACTCATTGTTATTGGCCTATTTGGCAAGACTGTTCCCAAAACTGCAGGTAAAACTATCATATGACTTTAATCATTACTTCAGACTATATATAATATGTGAATAAGAATTTTAACTCCAAGAGAGTCGTCTTTCTTTCTTTCCTTGTTGCAGAAAACTTCAGAGCTCTTTGCACTGGTAAGCTACTGATACATTTTTCTTGTGCATTTTAATGGACGTTGTTTATAAGATTGAAGCTGAAGGGAAGCAAAGTGGTACTCCCAAGAGCAAAGTTGTTATTGCAGAGAGTGGAGAGCTTCCTCTCTAAAAACACCCCCTAAGGCACTTCCGTGTTCTATGTGAAGAGAATTAGGGTTTTATGTTGCTCGATACAATAAACACGCCACAAATGTTATCACCGGAACTAAACCACATCAATATCAGATATAATAATAATAATTTTCTAAATTGAAACTGTGATTGATATTTGTCTTTCTTGCAGACCAACGTCATGGAGACAAATGTAAGTATCATAGAGTTATATTAACATATCTTGACCATGTTAACAGGTTTAAGCTCCACACAAAAACAAAAGACTCCAAAAGCTAAGAAAATCTAAAACAGAGCAAAACAGATTCTTATATATAAATTTTTTTGGGTTTATTTTAGGTCAATGTCAAAATATGAAAAGTTTGTCACGTGAATAATGAATGATGATAACAACATAAGTAAGAAAGAGTCAAATATATCCTTTTGTTCTTTGTCTTCTATCTATCTTCTTTGGAAGTTTAGGAACTTGACAGAAAGTGCGAATCCAGAGAAGAAGAGAGCGCAAAATCCGACAAGAACAGCAGCAGAAACACCTATCATGTCCGCCTTGAACCCAAAGTACTGTTCAAGGAACTGCTTGACCGTGCCATGGAACATTGGGTCCTTGATGATGCTCTCCACGTCACCAAGCTGTGAGAGGATCACTCCTTGAAGTGTCCACGCCACCGGACATATGTAATAGAACCATATCCACCACACTGGAATCAACTGAAACAACAACAACAACAACATTATACAAACTGATTACTCATCTCTAACTAGTAACTACACTTCACTTGATAAGAGTGCAGGTACACTTACAGGTTTTGGGACGAGGAAACCAGAGAGGAGATTCCATAGAGAGTAAAACGCTGAGGAGGTAACAGCAGCTAAGTGCTGATTGGGAGTGAGACCAACCACCATCATGCCGTAGAATGTGAAGTAGGTGAAAGTGAGGAACATGAACACCAAGTAGAGTATAAACTTACTCAAGGTTCTTTCAAAACCAATGGTGAAGTATGTGATGACACCATAGAGAATAGTTTGAGTGAGAATGTAAGGTATCTCCACAAGTCCCTGAGCAGCTGCATATGCTATTGGACCATACATTCCCGCAGCTTTCTCTCTGTAGAAAACTGTTCTTTCTATTGAAACGATTGGTTGTACTGATGAAGCGTTACTAACTCCAAGAAACAGACAAGCCGAGTAAAGAGCTCCCATAATGGTGACCAGATCTTGTGTGGAAGTTCTCTTGGAACCAATGTCCCAGAAGACTGTGCCGAGTATAATGGCGGCTACCGTTGTGAAGATGAGTCTCACAAGATTGTATTCTGGACTTCTCCAGTAGACAAGCTTCTGTTTCCAGAGGCAGAGTAGAAACTGAGAGAGTTGGTTTTGTGAGTAGATTGAATCGAACTTTATTGGCTCTGAGCCTTCTGGTGGTACACTGAGTTGCTTTATGTTTGCCTCCACTTCTCTGTGTATGGTTAGAGATTTAAATTTTATTATTATTAAAAGAGATGAGTTTATTATGAAATGTAGTTACCTAAACTGTTCAGATTTCTTGTATAAATCTGAAAAGTCCATGTTAAATTTCTCCTCCAAAGCAGGAGTAGTTACTTCAAGCATCCACGTTGCTGGGTTGTAGCCACTTGAGATTTTAGGGATTCCATTAAAACCCTGTATAAGGTTAATTTAGGGTTTCAAATAACATTTTACTTGGGGTGCAAGCATCTATGTAAAGAAGGCCAAGACAAGTACCTGAAAGTAGTCTACCATAACTTGTGAGTGCTCACCCAATTTCCCACCATATATAACCTGTCCTCCACGTTTCATTAGAAGCAGCTGTAAGCAAAAAAAAAAAAAACAAACACACACGGTTAATAACATTTATTGTGGGGTACGTACAAGTAAAAATTAGGGTAAAACCTCGTCAAAAGCCTCAAAAATGTCAATGCTAGGTTGATGAATGGTGCAAACCACTGTTCTTCCAGTGTCAACAGTGTTCCTAACCGTCCTCATAACAATTGCAGCTGCTCTTGCATCAAGTCCAGATGTTGGTTCATCCATGAAGATAATCGATGGATTTGCTACTAACTCAACAGCAATTGTTAGACGTTTCCTCTGTTCTGTAGACAATCCTGTTGTACCAGGTAAACCTACCAAAGCATATCTCAGACTATCAAGCTCTACCAGTCTCATAACTTCTTCCACAAATTCCTAATAAACACACAAAACATATATATATTATTATTATTAGTAAAACTAATCCAAATATATATATATATATATGAACAAAATGAGTTAAAATCTTCTTATTCACCTTTTTCTTTTCTTTGCTGATCTCTTTAGGAAGACGAAGTCTAGCAGAGAACCAAAGGGACTCTTCAACAGTGACTTGAGGAGAATGTATATCGTTCTGCTCAACATATCCAGAGATTCTAGCAAATGTTTGTTGTTCTTTTGGGTAGCCAGAGATTCTGATATCTCCCTCGGTATATCCACCTGTCTTTCTACCCGCAAGAACGTCCATCAATGTAGTTTTTCCTGCACCACTTGATCCAACTAATGCTGTAAGAACACCTGGCGAGAAGACTCCACTCACGTTTGATAACAGTTGTAGTCTTGTCTCTGGTACTCCTTGAGAACGCATTTCCTAACATATATCAATAATTATTATGTAACCAAATAGAGTATAAGGGCTGAGATACATTACTAGCTAGGGAAATGAATTAAACCTTTGGCATGTCAACATAATAGTTGACATTGTGGAAAGTCATTGTTAGTGGTTTGAATGGAAGAATCATTCCTTTCTTCTCACTTCTTCCTTGTTTTGCATCTGATACTGAAGCAGTTTGGGTTTCTTCATTGAGATCTTCTAAAGCAACTGCTCGAGCCTTTTTTAAAGCTGCAAGAGAAAAAAAACAAACAAAGCTTCACTAATATTGCTGGCGCAGAGTCTACAAGAAATTAATGGTCATTAGTTAGTTATAATAGAAAGACTCTCACGGTTAAGATAAGCCAAGGCGAGAGTGACGATGTTGTTAAAGAGAAGTGCATAACAAATGAGTACACCAACTCCAATCCAATACCAGTTGTCGTTTGTTGGGAAACTGCGTAGCTTGAGAAAGTTGAATCCAATTGTAGTATTTGATATAGCTGATGGCTGTTTGATATGCAAGAAAAAAAAAAAGAGTATAGTTAAGCATTAATTGTATATACTCTTTTAAGTATTATTAACTTATAGAAGAGATTATTGAACACACACCTGCATCCACCTCGTGGCTGTGAATTCATTAACCGCAATGGCACGTTGCCCATATGATAAAGGTGATATCCAAAATCCCCAAGTCCACCAGGGTTTAATATCATCTGTCCAAAAATATTGTTAGGGCTTAACAATTTTTTAATTATGTTTTTTTGAGGTAAAGTTAGTAATTAATAAATAACCTTTTGGAATAACGAATCCGCCAAGCAAGAACACAGCTAAAATTGATGCGGATCCGAATGTATTGGCAATGACCATGTCCCTTGCTACAGAAGCCAGCATACGAAACAAACCGAGAGCCATTTGATGCACCGAGAAGAGGAGTAACATGTACCGGAAAAACCTAAAATAACACAAAAATTAGAAGTGTTTTTTTTTTATTTTTGCAAAATATTAAAAAAGAAAGATGTGTAGAGAAAAGGACCAACCTGCCTGCTGAGGGAGCAAGTCCCACGCTGTAGTATACCACACAAGTCCAGACAACAGCTTCAAGAATAGAGTAAGGCACACGCAATATCCAGCTGGCAATAGACCAGGACCAAGCAGGGTGAAAAGAGTTATCCCTTTGCTTGTAGAAAACCGGGAGACGCGATATCATGAGAGGCAGTTCAGAGAAACCATTGAACATCATGTGTACTAGGCCGAAGAAGAGGCAAGATAGATACTCGTTTCCGTACGCTTCGTTTGTTGGATGTAATCTAGTTCTCAAAAACACCGTGGCTGTAACAAATCCCACAAATGCAACCTTCATATATAGAAGATATATTACATGCATGTCAGAAACTATATATGCAACAAATATATAAGATTTATTATTGAATTATTACGTACCTGGCATGTCCTAAAAGTGTAAAGAAACCTGTGCCGGTTGATCAATAGTATCTCTCGTTCGAAGCAAACTTTAAGATTCTCCCATCCTGATATGGCAAATTGTGTTCTGCACAAAGCTGAAGGATCCGCAGATGACTTATTAAATGGTGTTGCAAGCTTTGAATCTGCAGCATGGCCGTAATTCGAGTTGCGGAATGCAGCTGCTATGTCTGAGACAGGAATGAACTGATAAGGCTTCGAAGGATCTGCCCAGTACTGAGCTTGATCCTTTTTGGACGTCACCTGCATGCATAAAAAAAAAAACATTATAAAACATAAGAATAGATTTTCGGGCTACCCATGTGACAATTGTAACAAAAAAAAAAGAGTTATAATACCTCTTGGAGAAAATCTGCTACACCTTTGCGTGGTGGGAGACGGAATCCTAGAGACTCGAAGAAACCCACCACATCTTGACGAGGACCTTGATACACCATGTAACCTTCTGATAGAAGAATCAAATCGTCAAAGAGGTCAAATGTTTCTGGTGCAGGCTGAAGAAGTGCCATGAGAACAGTTCCATCCATTAGATGGACAAAGTTTCTGACACATTTCACAATCTGGAATGTTGTTGAGCTGTCAAGACCAGTAGATATTTCATCCATAAACAACGTCTTTCTTGGCCCAACAGTCATCTCCCCTGCATCAAGATATTTTATAAGTTAGCATAACAGAGAGCTGATCTGATGGATTATAAGTGAAAACAGATAATTAGTTAAAGAGGAGACGACCTGTTGTTACTCTTTTTCTTTGACCTCCTGAAACACCTCTCATCATATCATTACCAACCATTGTATCAGAACATACATCAAGACCAAGCACTCTTAGCACATAATCCGTGGAAACACTATGCTTACTGTCACTGACAGAAGCAGCCTATAGCAACACACACAAAATATGATGATGATGATTACGGCTTATAAAATATCATAAACTAATCAAAGGAAGTTAATTAATTAGGAGGTATAATAAATGATGCTGACCTTCATGAACGCATCAATCTCAGAAGAAGGATGTACACCTCTCTCTTTCTCTAACCGGGTTAGATCTTTCATGTAACCTACAAGGAGGTGTAAAGTACAGGATACGTTTAAGGAAGGATACTTGAGTTGAACAAGTTAAATATAGTAAAGTGGTGAACACCAACCTGCGAATCCTTCACTTGCACCCTGACATCTCGCAGCAAAATCAAGTGTCTCACGAACAGTGAGTTCAGCAATGTGGTTATCAGTTTGACTAATATATGCTGAAGTCCTTTTAACATGGAACTCATCAAGATTCTCTCCATTGTAAGTAATTTTACCCGTTGTCTGTAAAAAAGCAGAGAGAATCTTGTAAATAGATAAATCTCAAGACACATGTGAATAACAAACTAACAAAAGAGAAGATGCATGTGATATATAGTAGATAACTTCACGGGTTAACTAACCTTCAAACTTTTATCGAGCTTCCCTGCAAGAGCAAGAAGTAATGTCGACTTCCCCGAACCAGGTGGTCCTAATAGTAAAGTCATCCTTCAATAAACAACAAACCTGTTAGTGTTTATGTGACATATACTTATAATAATCAAAAACCTTAATTATATTTTATTAACCTTCCTGGTTTGATAATCCCACTAATATCTTTCAAAATCGTAAGCTTGTGTTTTCTAGTCTTCATTATCCTCAAGCTGCTTAATACACGCTGCAACACAAACAAAAAGAGATACAATATAATTAGAACCAAAAAGGTTACGTGTTTAACAAGATACTCAAAAAAAAAAAGAAGACAAAAACCTCAATGAAATCACGAGACACGTTAACCAACGTCGGCAAAGCTCGTGTACCAACTTGAACATCAGCTTCAACATTCAAATTCTCAAACCGGACTTCAATCTTAGGAACTTCCATACCAACTCTACAAAAATCCATCAAAATATTTAAACGTTATTAGAAAAAAAAAAAAGAAAACCCTAAAAATAGAAAGAACACAAACCTATCGAGACGTTCTTTAATAGCGGAGAGGAGCTTGTAATTATCTTGATCGCTAGTGGCGAGAGCTTGACGAACAACCATCTCACGATCAGCACGATCAAGCTTCCTAACGTCAATCGTCTGCACCACGTTCCCATCTGCGTAACCGAACGTCTGCGTCTGCGTTTGCGACCGACGCAGAATCGCTAGGTGGCTGCCTTGTCTCTGCGACGGTAGCCTTCCCACGGCGGCCCATCTCAGATCTTCTTCGTCTTGCTCAACGGTCTCGGCGTTCGACGGCCGCGCGAAAGATTGTCTCCCGGTTTCAACGTCGATGTCGAAATACTCACTCCCATTCGACGCAGCCGCCATGGCTCTCTTTCTTCTCCTTCTCCGATCTGAGAGAGGGAGAGAGGGAGAGAGGGAGAGAGATAATTGTTTTCTTTCCTCTAAAAACGTTTGTGTGATTTATAGAATGATTCAGTTAGATTAACATGTCTAAATAAGCTGGAATATAAAGCGTCCATGATCCCCGGGGGCAACAATATTTGGAGGTTAACGTAAATGACGATATTAGCCTTACTTTTAAAACTGATTTGTGTTTGTTATTCCAGGGTAGATATGGTGTTTTCTATTTTAAAAACCTTGTTCCAGCTTTCTTTCTCCTCTTCTCACTCTATTTTGAAACTGCTGGGGTTTTCTAAACGGTGAATGGTTTTATTGTTACAAAATTAAAGTGGTTACGTGCATTCTTGATCCGTTGATATGTTCTGTAACTTCTAAATATAGGATACTGTTTTTTTCTTTTGAAAAAATAAATATAGGATATTGTTATTACAAGTCACAACTGTTGTGATCGTATATTCCTGGTTGATTAGTGGTTGTTGAATGAAGTCGTGGATGAATAAATCAGTAGATACAGTTTGTTGTTTGTTTCCAGAATTGGGGAGTCAAATTTACCATGTATTTTTTTTGTGGAAAATTTCTATTTTAGACAAAAAAAATGATAACTACATCTCATTATACTTAATCTTATATACTCTATGTTCCATTAGACTATCTCTTTTCCAAATGGTAATAATATCCTTAATTTTTCTATTCATAATTACAATTAATAAATCAATATCTTAATTTTAATTCCGTAATTACAACAAATAAATCATTATAATGTATTTGGAAATATTTATTATTATAACTAGACTTTGATCTGTGTGACCGCACGAGTATTTAACTTTATATTTTAGTCTGTGTTTGTACTTAATTTTATATTTGTAAATATAGTCATATATATAAATGTAAATTTTATATTGATACTTAATTTTATATTTACATTTTAACGTAAAATATATCACCAATATTAAGTATCATATAAACAAATCCAACATATATAATGAGATCAATGTCTAAGATATATAGCGAATAAATATTTTAAATAAAAATATTAAAAATAGACAATTATGAATTAGCAGACTACAATAAAACCTCTATAAATTAATAATATTGGGACTTTGAAATTTTATTAATTTATAAAGATATTAATTTACGAAAGTTTCCTTATTTAGATTTTTTTATTATTTTCTTCCATTTTTATTTATAAAAAAATATATTTGATTTTAGCATATGTACATTATTTAAATTTTATAAATTTGACTTTTATATTGTTTTATTATCTTATTTGGTGTATATTTTTATGTTTCATAGAATTGTTACATGGTTTTGATATAATTAAACTAAACATTATCAAAATATATTGAAATGTTTAAAAAATCAAACTATTTTTATAGTAAATATAAAAACCCTAACTAAATATTATTAAAATATATTGAAATGTTTAAAAAATAAAATTATTTTTATAGTAAATATAAAACCAACAATAATGTTAGATTGTACTTATATAAAATTATATATAGCTAGATTATTAATTTATGATTTTAGTGGGACCATATATTTACATGACAGTTTTAAAAATATTATTATCTTATTATTTTATCGATTTGTGTTATATTTTACACCGGCCTAAGTTGGGACCGGTGAAATTTATTAATTTATATAGGTTATTAATTTATCGAGTATTAATTTATAGAGGTTCTACTGTAATTATAAATGATACATTTTCTATAACATTTGTAAGAAACTAAGTGATTGTTAATCTTCTACGAAATTGGGAACATATAAAAACTAAGATTTAAATTTAATGTAACTGATAACAAATTATAATTGGCTTTAAGTTTGTGTACATTAAACCACATCTATGCGGATATTTTTTTATTTTTTTCAAAATTTATCTGTATCAAAAAGTTATTTAATACAATATCTATAAATATAGTAATTTTATAGTTTATATTGATTGATTTTATTTTGTCTTGTAAACCATCAATTGTATCAGCATCACTTTTACAATATGAGCATAAATGTTTTATTTTTATTTTTTTGTGGATAAAAGTTTAATGATAATATATAATAAATTGTTTTATATACATGTTAAATTGCAAAATAACTATAGTGGTGCATGTAATATATTTAAATTGGTGAATAATAGTTTGTTCAGAAAATAAATAAAGAGAGTAACATGGTGGGGGAGAGTGAGAGAAATGTAATTTATATTATTATATAAATATTTGTGTATATTCTTGATGGGATTAATATTTATAGTAGACTTATTCTTGGGTTCACCCCCTAGGGTGAACCTATAGGTTCACCATCCAATAGAATTGCATCATTTTATATTTGATTTATTTTTAAAAAGGAAACAAAATCTTATTAAGTTATATTGTGTGTTTTAAATATAAAAATACAAAAAAATAATAAAAAATAATAATATTTAAGGAAAACGAAAATAATTATTTAAAAAAAAAAAAATTTTAACATTAAACTCTAAAGTCTAATCTTAGATAAATCACAAACCTTTGGATAAATTTATAAAAATTTAGTGTTTATAATTTACCCAAGGGTTTAGGGTTTAGGATTAGAATTTAGGGTTTAGTGTTTATGATTTACCCAAGGGTTGAGGGTTTAGGATTAGAATTTAGGGTTTAGTGTTTATGATTTACCCAAGGGTTTAGGGTTTAGGATTAGAGTTTAGGGTTTAGTGTTTTAGTGAAAAGAATTTTTTTTAAAGATTTTTTTTATAAAATTTGCCAAAGATTTATGACTTACCAAGGGGTTTAGGGTTTAGGATTAGAGTTTAGGGTTTAGTGTTAAAATTTTTTTTTTAAAGAGTTATTTTCGTTTTTATTAATTATTATTATTATTTATTTATTTTGTATTTTTATTTTTAAAAACATAATATAAGTTAACAAGATTTTGTTTCCTTTTTTAAAAGATATCAAATATAAAATGATGCAATTCTATTGGATGGTGAATTTAGAGGTTCACCCTAGGAGGTGAACCCAAGAATAACTCTTTATAGTATTGAAATGTAATTGTAACTTGAAAATTTTAAATTGAATTTATTGTGAATTTGATTTAGGAAATGTATTATTAATTTTGGAAAACATAGAAAACATATAATTAGGGGTAATTATTAATTCATTAATTTTGGAAAAGACAAAAATTACTTAAATATATATTTATTTAATTAGTTAATGGAACTGAATTGTATATAACTTGTAAATTTAAGGGGTAATTTGTATTAGTACTTTTGTTTTAATAAATTAGATAAATATATTATTATAATTAAAATAACTAATAACATAAAACAAAACATCAATTTTAAATTCCTAATTACAATTAATAACAATTTTTAGTTTTAAATTCGTAACTACAATTCATAATGATTTTTTTTTTAAATCAATTTTTTATATATGAAAACTGAATATTTCAAAATATTATCTTTCCATAATTTTCGGAACTGATTATTCGTATCCGAAGAATACAATAAATCTGTAGAACTCGATTTCAATAGGTTTTTAGATTTATGGTAACTTGTAGATTCTGATTTATACATATTTTAGAACGATAGGTTAAGTGCAGAGTATGTATTATAAATATTTTTAGAGTACTATTCTTTACGTAGATTACATATTGTAAACATAGTAGGTTCAATGAAAAAAATTGAATTTCGTTTTCTATTTCGTAGAACACCAACTTTATTTTCTGTAAAACATAATTTGAAATTATGATTTAAATATTTTAAAACTTGAAAAATACACTATCAGTAGTAATTAGTATTTCAAAAAAAAAATTAGTTTGTAAAACTATTTATTCGAAATACTAAAAGGTATTAGAGACAAAAAATACTACAAAATATATGTTAGTCTAATGAGACAAATTATTATTTTTTGGTTTCGAAAAACACCACGTCACTATTGATTAAAACGCTGCGTTCTAGCTCTCTTTTTTTGTTTTTTGATCAACGCCTTCTGGCTCTCTCACTCTTGAAAACATCGAGTGGATTATTCTCGACCGAAGCAAGTTTCTTCGTCTTCCCTGTAAGTCTGTAACAAAATGTTCCATCTTCTATTAGATTGATTTACAGGAATCGTTGTTACTCATTTCCTTCAATTATATTTTTTTTTTACTCTTTTAAATATACGAAGGATAAATATCTGAACTTAATCGATTTTTCTGGTTGGACAGGTTCATTTTAAAACCCTAATTTTTCATGTCTCCCCAAAGAGTCTCTACGGGTTCCAGAGATTCAATCAGCAGTCTCCCAGATGAGGTTCTTGGCAAAATCCTCTCCTTGATTCCGACAAACCAAGCAGCTTCCACATCGGTCCTGTCCAAAAGATGGAGGAACCTCCTTCCTCTCGTACACAACCTCGATCTGTGTGACGCAACTGGTGATCCTCCTGGCTTCTGCGACTTCGTTGAAAAAACACTTTCTTTGTTACGCACTTCTCCAACCATCAAGACATTCTCTTTGCGCTGTGTACACAAGCACGACAGTTCTCGTGTCAACACGTGGATCCGCACTGTCCTAGAACGAAACTTCTCGGAGCTTCACTTAGAGAGTGCATGCATCCATCTTATAGAAACCGATTCCTTCACGGGCAAGAATCTCGTCAAGCTCACGTTATCAAGTGGGTTTTATCTCACTCCTCCTCGTGGTGGCGGCGTGTTTTTCCCTAATCTCAAAACACTTTCTCTCGTTTCGGTGGGGTTTAGAGATTGTGATGTGTACGGATATCTCATCTCTGGTTGTCCTGTGCTTGAGGAGCTTTTCTTACGCTACGGTCCTCCCTCGGATTTTCGGATGGTGTTGAGACATAACGTTGCTGTGTTGAATCCTTCCGTTAAGAGACTTACCATCTCTTACCCTTTTGGTTATTATTACCGTGAGCGTCCTAAGAGTGAGGTGTTTAGGACACCGGGGCTTGTGTACCTTGACTATTCAAGTTATGCCGCGGGACTGTATCAGGTTGATTTGAGCTCGCTTGTGGAAGCTAGACTTGATCTTCAAAAGGAGCGAGTTTTAGCTGTGGATAAGGATGGTAGTAGAAATTATAATGGCAATGTATGTGTTTGGGGTGAGTATGATTCTGACTATGATGATGGTGAGGATCATAATGCAAAGGATGATGATGATAGTGTTTCTGGTGAGGATGAGTCTGAGGATGATGATCATGATGGAAATTGTATTTTGCCTGATGTTACGAGTTTGGTTACAGGGATAAGCAATGTTAAAACCCTTCACTTGTCTGCTGAGTCTCTTGAGGTTAGTATTCTTATTCTGTCCTTATGTTGATTGTTTCATTCTGATGTGCAAAGTCTCTGTTTTTTACATATATTTGTTTTGGTTTGTGATAAATAATAATAATAAATCTACAGGTGTTTCATCTATACTGTAAATCAATGCCGGTGTTTCACAAGCTCCTTACTTTGTCTTTTGAGAGTGATGAAAAAAGAGGCTGGCAAGTTGTGCCACTTCTTCTCAACAACTCTCCCGACCTAGAAAATCTAGTCATCAAGGTACGTAGGTAATCAGTTTCGTTTGTTACATAGACACACACACAATTCGTTTGATTGCTAGATTGTTTTTGTTACATGAATTTTGCTTTCAGGGTCTTGTGCACCGAGTTACAGATAGATGTGGGGACGCGTGTGTTTGCATCGCTAGGAAGAAGATGGAGGAGGAAGTGTGTTGTTTATCAATATGTCAAGTGAAGGTGCTAAAGATTTTAGGGTATGGTGGAACTCGTAAAGAGCTGAATCAGATGAGGCATTTCTTGGGAAATTTGAAGTGTCTTGACACTGTTAAGGTTGGTGTTGAACCTGAGAGTCACCGAGAAGAAAACAATGTTAACAATCACTACCATAGAATCACTAATGCTCTTACTAAGCTTTCCAGAGCTTCTTCAGATTGTCAAATCCATTGCTTTTGATTTCCTGTCTTATGAACCAAATCATTAGCATGCTTAATGAGTTCTTAGAAGATAAACTCTAATGTTTCTACTAGTAGATTGATTATGATCTACGTTGCAGGTTGATAACCTTATGTGTTTCGTATATTTTATTTGTGGTTTATGCATCAATTAGTTTTACAGATATTGGTAGGCATGAATATGATCAAAGGTTATTGTAATCTATATAATAATGATTCACTTTTGAAGCTCCTAAAGCTATCCACGTCAGCAGCCGAGTGGGTCCCACGTATTTAAATTTTAAAAACTTATAGTGTTTTTAAAATGACTATGAACAAGCAGCCGAGTGGGTCCCACGTATTTAAATTTTAAAAACTTATAGTATTTTTAAAATGACTATGAACAATGAATACACTTTAGCAAAAGTGGCATAAGATATCTAATTAAGTATGCAAGTGTGTGGGTTCAAACCACGCAGCTGTTTTAATATTTTTTTTTCCTCTGGACTTATTGTTTAAAGCTCAAAATAGTGGAAAAATCCTAAAGTTTGACGAATTCAAACCCCAAAACAATTAAAAATGGATCAAAAAACGAACATAAAAAAAAAAAAAAAAAACGAGTCTCACACGGCACTATCATGTCCTAATATATATTTTTACTGTTAGAACATATTTTCTAATATATGGGTTCAAACCACGCAGCTGTTATGTATTTTAGTTTTTCCGTTTGGATTATTATCATATGGGCTTTTTAGTTTTAATGTTTTAACTAGATTTTGACCCGCTCAACCGAGCGGGTTTTAATTTCATTTATATATATATTTGTTTACATTATTATGGGTATATATATTTTAAATATTAATCACATATTTAAATATTTAATAATTTTTATTTTGTTTTCTCAACCAAATGGTTATTTGTTTATGTATATTAATTTTAGATGATATATTGTTGTATATATATAAATTTAAGATATATTAATTTGTATACATGTAATACATAGTATGTTACCCCTTTTTGACTACATAATATATTATTTTAACATATTAATAAATATATTAATATATCATTTTAATTTAGTTTTATGATATATTTCTATTTGATGATAATTAAAATTTGAGATAACTGATTTTCGAAATATATTTCTAAAAGATTGCAAAAAGATTTTGTTAGAATCTGTTTCCAAATATTTATTTACATTTCCAATAAAAATAAGATATGAAAAGATATCATAATTAACATATGTAAAATCTATAAAGATGGTCCAAACTAAAAACCACACATAAAGTGAAATGGTGACTTCTATTTTAATATATAAGATGTTTTTTTCCTCTGTACTTATTGTTTAAAGCCCAAAATAGTGGAAAAATCCTAAAGTTTGACGAACTCAAACCCAAAACAATTAAAAATGGATCAAAAACGAACATCAAAAAAAAAAGAAAAAAAAAACGAGTCTCACGCGGCATTATCATGTCCTAATATATATTTTTATTGTTAGAACATATTTCCTAATATATATTTTCAAAAAATTATGTATGTGAAATAAAAAAAAAAATAGTTTTGTTATTTATAAAATAACTATGTAAATTCTCTTCAATTGTTAATAGTTACTATAATTTCATTTTTATCAGACTCCGACGGATGGATTTCCACAGTCGATGACGCCGTAAAGAAAAATACCACATTATTCATGAACAAAATCCAAACTTACAAAAAAACATATGCAAACCTATCTATTGAAACCCAAATAACAAATATTAGCTTAAATTAAAGTTATTTTCAAATTGATAAATCGTTTAGTACAAATATAAATACTATAAATAAATATTTATATCAAGTTTTGATATCCGATATAAAAACTATTTCCAACATAAAAAAAAACAATATAGACATCTATTTTTATATACTAAAAACTATATTATAATTTAGTTATTCCTATAACTTATTTCTCATATAAATAACATTTAACACATTATATGTACAATATTTTCACTTTGCACTCTTGCTACATTCTTTCCATTTCATCATTATTTGGTATTATTAGAATAACCCACTAAACCAACAACCAAATAAAACACAGATCCCGGCTCCGCGCTTGCGCGGAGTTATGCAGCTAGTATTGTTAAAGGTTTTTGTTAGGTTTTGAAACCAAATTAACAAATAAGCTTCTAACGGTTTAACAGAGTTTGGTTATATTTCTTAACAAACCAGATTTGAATTGATTTGAACTCACGTGTCAAGGATGTGCACATTAACAGAGTTATTTTGACGATATAAACGAAACTTATACCCAAAAAGTTTTACATAAAAAAAACAGCCTTTCAATTTCGATGCTCTTAAAGCATCACAAGTTTTGAAAAATCATATACGTTAACCTTTGCCAACCTTTAAAGTTTCTGTGATATATCCCTGCCTTCTTTTGCCGGCAGGTCGGACCAATTTAACATTCATATACTAAAAAAAGTTTTGTGCCATTTTCTAATTATAGAGATCTTTTCTACACTATTTAAATTATTTTGACTATGATTGAATTTTTACACAAACATAATTTCAAATACTATTCAACTCTATTCGATTTCCTTCTCTATATTCTCAATTTTTTTGTAGAAATTTTTCAAAAAGAAATGATAAAGTAACAGACGCGAAGAAGAAAATGTTGTATAGTAATGAAATATATATTTAGTAATGAAGAATATATTTAGGAATTAAATGGTAATTAATTCGAATCATCTGAATTGAATGAGATTGATATCTTCACACTAAACATTCGTTTATTTTTGTTTATATTTCTACATTAAATATATATATATAGACTTAGCCCCATACGACTCTCAGATATCAATATCTAAAACATCTCTTTGAATATCATATCTAAGAGAAAGGCCAAGATGTCACCGTTTTCCACGCTCATTGTTATCCTTCTATCTTGCATCATGATTCATCACCTTCCACTGGCAAGCTCCAAACAATGGTGCGTGGCCTCTCCGACATCGAAAGAGAAGCAGCTAGAAGAAAATCTCGGGTTTGCATGCGCCAATGGAGTTGATTGCAGACCAATCCTAGAAGGTGGAGCCTGTTACAACCCCGCTACTCCATTAAGCCATGCGTCTTATGTGATGAACGCGTATTACGCAAACCATGAGCGCACTGACTACGCTTGCAAGTTCCCTTTCCCAAACAGTTCCATGTTGACTACTACAAATCCTAGTTATGGTAGTTGCGTCTATGCATAAGTATTTTCCTTGGTTTTTGATATGTGATTCACGGCATACGTGATATAGGTTATATGGTTTTTGCAGATCCAATGCCTATTTTTTCTTTTACCTATTTTTTAATTATAATAAAGAAAAACCCGATATAAGTTTCGGTAGGTTTAACGAAAATATCAGAGTAAATGCATTGTTCGGTATCTTTCAACAAAATAGATGGTTCGGTATCTTTCAACAAAATAGTTCACAGTGCCTAACTCAAGATATTTTATCCTCTGCATTTCACGTGACAAACTTGGTGAAAGCATTAAAACCTTTCTTGACAAAACCAAACCCGATTGGATACAAAGATCGGAATCAATTAATATTCATCATCAGAATGTGTAACTTGATTGTTCAGAGAAACCAAATTTTACCAACAATTTTTAAAAGGTGAGTGGGCTTTTGAAAAAATAGTCTACATCATAGAGTGTGATATCATCTCAGAACCTCTCTAGCTAACATCCTACAAGGAGATATTGCACTGAAAATACTTCTTAATCCACGCTTATTCATAAAGAGTGACTATGTGAATAACCTCTGAATTAAGCTTAAAGCAAAGACTATTGAAGAGTCTTTAGCCTGCTAGTTCTCAATTCTCCCTCGACCCTGTGATTGCTATGCTAAGCATGGTGCGTTAGCAGAAGGAGAGAGGAAAAAAAAGCAGAGGTCATGATCGAGGTTGAATCAAATCGAAGTGACGAATCAATCTCATGGTCGAGATATTGAAAGAGAAAAAAAGAGGGAAAACATTAGAGCATGTACATCAATGAGCCTTCTCTTGGGGTTCAAGTTTTAATTTTTTTAATATTAAATATTTTTTTTTTGATTTTTTTTTAAAAAAATAGACCAATCGCGGATCGCCACGTGTCGTGAGGCCCATGTTACAGTGATGAATTCCCTATAGAAAAGTTCACGGCAAAGAGTTTCAGAGAAATAGGTTCATCAGAAGAAGTTTATTTTAATATACTTTTTGTTGAGAAACGGGTGAACTTTTGCTATGATCCTTTGATGCATATGGTCTTATAGGTAGACAAATTTGCCACCCGCTTTTATTCGTCGTTTTTTACAATCAGGCTTGTGGTTATTTTATTGAGTCATATCGCGCTGTGATAATCCAGGCCTTTTAGAGGTCCATTTAAATTTCAAAGTCTTGTATTCTTTACATAACACCATCTATTCTAGATACTTTCTTGGGCAAAACAAACAAAAAAAAAGAAAAGAAAAATTAATTGGAAAAAACTATAACTTTATATTTTTTTCGTAGATTATAACTGTAGATTCTTTTGTTATTGTAGTTGTAAATAATTTTTTGTTGTAAAATTTTGGCTGCAAGTTTTAAGAGATTTAGTGACTTGCATATAAATTTTATAGAAAAAAACAATGTTCGAGATTTATTTATTCTAAAAGCAAAAACAAAAACAAAAAAAATCTGTACCTTTAAAAAATCTATTTAAAACATGATTGAAAAAACTTTTTATTTTAGAAATAATTTGGATGGTAGAAAGATCTGACATCACTTTTAAAACACTTGCCAATTATCTTCTTTATTCCATGCAAAACCAATTTCCAACAAGAAAATAAAACCTCTTGCAAACTTACCTTAATCTTATAATTTATTCACATTTTACATACACAAACAAACTGAATGAACTTTAATATTTGATATTTCACCATTTATTACTCATCAGAAATTACAAAAGTGTTGATTTAAAAATCAAACTTATAGAATAGTTGATGAAACCTAGGTGATCGATGTGTCAATGCACTTATATTTATTTATTTCCACATATATTATCATGTTCAAGTATGAGATATCAACGTAAATACAACTGGATGATATTTCTTTCAGCTATCATGTTCATTAAAGAAACTATAGAAAAAGGATATCCACATAAACCGATGATATATCTTATGTTACGTAGCCAACAACAGCAACAACAAAATATCAGTTGTATATATGTGCATAAGAAATAAGAATGGAATATGAAGGCATATTTTGATAAATACTAGGTAGAAAGAAGATAAGAAGTGATAAGCGTGGTGGTCTTTTTTATATGTCTATCTCCCTTTGATTCTCATATTGGTATAGCATCTTATCAAGAGCCACGATCCACTCAAATTTTTGTATATGCATTTATTTGGCTCTGTTTTGCTGTGTTCAAGTAAATAAAGACTTGCATAATAATAAAATTCTGGATTTAATTAGTTTATTTTTGTAATTCAACGTGTTGGACTTTTCAAATATATTTTCTTCCGATGAAGAACAAAGTAATTCAAAAAAAAATATACGAGAATCCTGATCAGTTTATACATTAGCAGCGACATTTAATTGCTATGCTATACATCTACGTAAACAAGACACCAAACAAGATCATCCCAGATGACGAGTATGCGATTTTAGGCCCCAACATATTATTATTTTTCCCATCGTCCATCAATTATCATATCAATCTTCATAAACCAAACCCCTCTAATATCTCACATGGTGTATTCTATCATTTTCTATTTGTTTTATTTACCGCCCAAACATTTTCGGACATTTGTTGTTTGATTTCCTATTTGTCTTGATTCATAGCCAACTTACTTTCACCTTTTATAGAATTGTATACTTCCAAAAAGACAACATAAATAACCTACTTATTATCTTTAGCTATATAAAGGAATACAAATTACTTAAACTAACAATCCATACTGATAATGCGAGAATATTTTAATAGAACTAAGTGGGATCCCCCATGTATTCGACTTATTGGTATGAGTATCAGTGATAATCCTGAAATTTTTAATTTATTTTTCCCAACAACATACGTTTTAAATGTGAACCCAATAACTTTTATTGAATTTGATACATTCTGTCTCGACTGTTTTATAAATACGGTTCCATTGAAAGGAAGGCAATTGTTAAAGATTTCTTCTAACGTCTAAGGAATCAGATACTTACGACGTGTTAAAAGGAGGTTCACGAGCTGCATCAGGATCGAAAAACATGTAAAAATATTTTGAAAAACAGACTGAAGATATGGACAACATGATTTCTTCTAACTTCATGGAAGCAGAGTGTGGAAGAAGACGAATCGAGAGATAAGATGAGAGGAGAAGAGACCTTAACCTAATCTTATTGGTTTATCACTGGATCTCGCACCAAAACGGGTTTCAGGCCCAAACAAAATCAAGAAGAGAAGAACTTTGGCTCATCTGAACAGATCGTTACTGGACCTCCCAACAAAACGAATTTCAGGCTCAAAACCAAATCCAGCCCAATAGAATGCATTTGATGCGGTAGAATGAAATGTCTCTATTAGTTGAATATAATAGATGACGTGGACAGCTTCAAATGCTCTTAATAAAAGCTTTTAATTATAGTAGATTTTAACTAATCTTGCTATATGTTCACATTTTACATCTGTCATCCGTCTTCCGGCGATTGCAGTCATACAATATTAGATGTATTATTATTATTTTAAAATATTAGATGTATAACCCTTGGCGTTTGATTCAATTAAAGTAGATCAAATCATGAATTACTTGCTTAATTAACTTCTGTACTGAATGTATATGCCTAGTATGTACCTCTAGATCTGCGTATGATCAATACTGTAACCTAGCTAACAATTATATCAAGAGTTACACCTGTTACATCTATTCACACACAAAGTTCGGCTATTCGTAGTAGTATGCTCTCATTTTACATTAAGCATTCGTCTTTCGACACAATACAATATCAATCACACATTCACACTTCAAGTAAAGTTTGAGAAGTTACTAGCATAGTTGAAAGCTAATGAGTCGTGTGATTGGTATAAGTGTATAACCGAAAGAATAATGGTAGATAAAGCAACATACTGAGAATAACTGAAAATTATGAATGAATAGAATGAAAGTAGCTGGAGATAATTACGTTACTCTGAACTCCATCTTTTAACAATTAGTTTTTAATAAAATCTAACAACAGTTTACATATATTCACATGCGATGTGCCCAACACTTGTCACGAGACAATCTAAATATCATATAAAATCCATGTTTCCTCATTTCTTTTTCACGAAATTTTCTCGACGGTCCAAATATAGACGATAATAAAGAAAGAAAGATTCCACCGTACGTGAATTAAATGATATTGAATGAACCTAGGGGATGAATAAATAATATCGATGAAGTGTGAGAACTGAGAAGGGTCCAATGAAAGAAGAATAAATATCAACCGTTAAGAAGATACGAGCAGAAACCAAACGAGAGCCGTCAATTCTTCACCTTCGTCCAGACGTCGTTGTCTCAACGACGTTATCTTATGGCCAAGTTGGTGCATATTGGTGTTCTCTCCTTCTCCATCGTCGATTTTTCACCCCTCTCAGTTTTTTCACGTTCCAACAAGATATCTATCACATCTCGAGTTTTTCTTCTTACATTTGTTTTTTTTTTTTTGGATTTGGGTTTGGTTCAGAGACCAGAGTGAATGGTTTTGTAAATAATGTTCGAACCAGAACCAAAAAGAACTCGGTTGATTTTGGTACTGGTGGTTTAACCTATGTTCAAAATGTGGTTAAAAAGTATATGTTGGCATGTTTAACTCAACATTAGCGACTAACATATCTCGTGTAATAAAACAAAATGTTATAACAAGGAAGAAGGAAAAAAAAGTACCAAACAGAAAATGAACATAGACGTAAATCGCAACAGTTACCAAAATACATGTAAACTATGGACCCTACTCCTTTGTTTTCAGATCTTAATTAGTTTTAAAGCAATATAAATATCTACGTGGCATTTTCAAGACCGTTGATCAGTTTTTTCTAATAGTATTTCTCACCTAGTGTCAGAAAATGACGAAAAACAGAATCCCAATAGTTTGGAGAAGGAAATCAATTTCACACGTGGCTAACCTCATACCGTCAGATGTAAAAAAAAAAAAAAAATCCCTATAAGACTCCCCCGGTTTATCATGTGAGGCGGTTCTAGGGACCGTGCGTCGCTGTTCAACCGGCTCTAACCCGATGATATTTTGTACTATTATTTTTTTCAATTAATTAAATAATGTATTTCGATATTTTTGATAAACTCGTGCAGCGTCTGTGTATATAAAGTTCATCGTCTCACTTTCTCTCTCCGCGTTCCACTAGTAAAGTTGAAGCGACTTGCCTCGTGCTACTCCGCTTCTTCAAGATTTTTCCCGAGAAAGGTTTAGCTAAAAGTTTCTCGTTTCAAAGCTCTCTAATTCATTGAATCTTCTATTTCTCGAGATTTTCTACCCAAATTTGGAATGGGTGTGAAAGTAGCATACACTTCACCCTTCCTTCAATGGACACCTCATCCTTCTTCTTCTCATTCCCAAACCCTAGCTTCCAGAGCCATCTCATCTCCTTCAAAACGACGACACAACGCACCGTTTCCATCCTCTCATTTCCTGCCTCAGAGACTAAACCGTTCATCTCTCTTCGGAACTCCTCCCTCTACAAATCTCCATCGCTCCAAGTCCTGCGAGCTATGGAAACTATCCAAACCAGCCAAGACTCACACCATTCGAAGAGTCTACAGCAGCGCAAACTTAGATCCCTTCTCAGACGAAGAGTTCTCCAAAAAGATCCAAGAACTAACCCTCAGATTCAACGACGAGAGAGAGCAACGAACATCACTCGAGATCGAGATGAAAGCGAACAGCGTCGACCTCCCACTCTCCCTTCGTATCATAAAAAAGAAGCGTAAATGGGAGGAAAGAGTCAAACAAACCGCATGCGACTCGATGAACAAGGCTTTCTCCTCGATGGTGTTTATGATTAGAGAGCTTCAGAGTTTTACTCTGCACATGAGAGAGGTTTTGTTCTACGAAGACTTGCAAGGGATCTTGCTTAGGGTTAGAGAAGAGATGCACGCTTCTTTCGTGTGGCTCTTTCAGCAAGTCTTCTCCGCTACGCCTACGTTGATGGTTTATGTGATGATACTCCTCGCGAACTTCACTGTTTATTCTATCGGTAGCAACTCTGCTTTTGCTGCAGTCGCTGCTCCGACCACCACCGTTTCTGAAATTCAAGACGTGAATGAGAAGTTTGACTCGTCCACGGTTAAAACGTTCTTTGTATCGTCCTCTCCCAACGGGAATTCGACTTCTGTGGGCGGTAATAACAACGGCGGAGGTGGAAATATCCGGCCGGTGTTGAGTGGAACTGATGGTGATGATGGATCGGAACAGTTTAGAACTATAATACCAGAAGGAGTGTCGTCAACGCTCGGGTCAACGACAAGAGAGGCAGAGAAGACATCAGTGTCGGGACAGGATGAACTGAGGCTGTGGAATTCGATAGTGGAGGAAGCGGAGGAAATGCAGTATTCGGATACGGACAATGGATTGTTGGATCAGGAGACGAGGAAGAGGTTCGTGTCTCCTTTGGATGCTCGAGTAGAAGAGGCAGATGAGGAGATTGATTACTTTAAAACAGAGCTTCTCTACCAAACGGGACTGTCTCAAGAGCCTAATAATCCTCTGCTTCTCGCTAACTATGCTCAGTTCCTTTACATCGTCTCTAATGACTACGACAGGTAAATAAACATTCTTTACTCTCACATTTTTGTGTTATTAATCGTAGATTTTTATCTAGCTTAAGTAAACTTGGAGTTAAGGTCGTCGAATCTTCCTTGTAGATTCTTTTGGGGTGTGAATTATGAGGCTGCAAGTTGTTGCTAACAGTCAAAAGTAGGCGTAGTGCTCGATGATTTTTCTATTCACTAGTGGGGGCATATTTGTGGAAATTTCAAAATTATTTTTTAAAGTTGAAATCGTCATAATAATTGCATCAGCAGAATATATTCGACCAATAGAGCTGAACCATTTCTTTTCCTCTTGGAGTAAGAAGACAGTACAGCAAAAAAATATCTAGAGGGGAATATATAGACATAAGATTAGTTCTAGCCAATGAGCTTTGAGTCTTTGAGGGCTGATGATAGTGGAGTTTACGGTGGAGTTTTAAAGACTCCCCACCAGAATCCAACAAGTTATTAAAGGTTGTTTTGTAAGGAAGTCTGTCTAGATTTATTCTCCACCCCGATTAACACATGTTTTTGTCATTGGCTTTAATGTATATAAGCTAAACTAGTACTGCAGTTTTAGTGGTAGTAAGTAGGCCTGGACATTCGGTGGTTATTATGTTGAATTTGATTTGGTTTAGTTTTTTTTGGATATATAGAGTACAAACATTTTGTTTATTTCTAGAATTTTAATTCGGTTTCAATATAATTTTCGGTTCAGTCCAATTAAAAAGACGCCTAGGCTTAGTAGTACTGGCAAGTATTGCAAGACTCTGCCCTTTCTCTTGCAATTGGATTAAACACTCTTTCAAGCATCTACCATTTAATATAAGTTATAGATGAATTAATATTCTTACTTATCTATCTCTAGTGAATTAGTGTCTCACGTGAATCCATATGATGTTTTGTGTAACAGAGCAGAAGAGTACTTCAAGAGAGCGATAGGAGTGGAACCGAAAGATGCAGAGGCGCTGAGCAAATACGCAACCTTCTTATGGAGAGCACGGGACGATCTTTGGGCGGCTGAGGAGACTTTCTTGGAAGCCATCGATGCCGATCCGACCAACTCTTTCTATGCCGCTAATTACGCTAATTTTCTATGGAACACCGGCGGTGATGAGACGTGTTTCCCTCTGGACGAGTCTCAGGAAGACACTATCTAGTTAAGATTGTACAACGTCAAGTCTCTCTAAATAAACATTTTATACTAACTAATGAATATATATACATATACATATGTGCATATTAATGATGTATATGTGTGTTAGTCATGGGCTTATGGTTGCAACTAGTCTAGACTTTAGAGAATAGGACGAAAATATTCCACTGCCTTGGGTTTATGGAACTTCTGTTGAGCCTCTGTCCTGGAATTAAGAGTAATGTATAAGAGGGTACATTTTATTACATATCATTTATTTGGTTCGCAAATAGGATACTATCAGTTTACTAGTAAAGCAGCTTCAGCACGTTTCAGTCCTAGTGTTGATAATTATACCTTTTTATCATGTCTAAGCTTGTATCAGACTAATCAGTAAAACAACCAGTTAAACAACTCCTCAAATTCATGTGGTTGGCGTAACAGGAAAAATAAACACAAATCAAATAAGGAATGGTTGGCTGGTCTTGGATCAACAAGTAGCCAAAGCTAAAATGAACATTTCGTTTTAGGTCAAAATTCAAACACAAAATATAGCGGTTACTACTTACTATATAAACACCATCAAGTCAACTAAAAGAGCAACTAGTGAATCCCTTCTTTCAGTAAATGCGGACGAGCTGCAACCACTTGGTTAAGCTCAGTCAAAATTTACTTCAAAATTAGAGTAATCTAATTGTTTTTATTCACCATTCCACTTTTACTTTAAAATAACTTTTGGAGTTACTCTTGCAAAGAATATTAAACTGGAGTACCAAAGAAATGCAGTGATCCCCCAGTGTCTTGACTATAAACACTATGAACCTCTTGGTTTTAAGAAAAATACATTTATTATCTCCTCCTTAATAAAGCTTTTCGTAGCACTTTACAATGAAGCACTCACCACAAGGTGATTCCCCCAATTGTTGGATATGGAAATGGAATGAAAGTCTAAAATCCCCACCTGGTTAGTCACTGGTATAATCTAAAAACATTGTATTCATATATTATGTTAATATGTGCAACCTCTTTGGCTTTACATATCCATTTATATACACTTCTTTCATCAATGAGAATTCTTCAAATTTCATGGTATCAAAGCTCCAATGCTCCTGAACTTGACATCAAAATGATTTATCTTCCTTTCTGTTCTGCTTATCCTCTCTCTTTGCACCATGGATGTTCCCCCTACAACAATTGAAGAGCTTTGGTGTTACAAGTATCAAATTTTGCATTCCTTTAACTCTTGATTTCAATGATCATAACTATGATGCATGGCAACAACTTAAACAGAGCAATTGTAGCAAGTGTTTGCTCTTGCGAGTAGCCAGTACACACATAATAACAAGAAATTATACCATTCTCCTTGAGAGCCAGACAAAATGAAAAACAAAACTGACAGTCTTATACAAATAGAATAAGTTGTTTTACAAGTTGATTTTGTTGCGATATGCGGTCTCTATCAGGTTGCATCTCATGGAATGTAAGCTGACCAAATCAATTTGATTCTAAATCAATAAATAGAAAAAGCATAAAATAAAATCGTCTGTTTTTTTCACTCTTTCAATCATGTCAACTTTCTTTCATTGCTTACAACAACTGCAAGATATATTCCTTTCAACATCAACTTTGTAACTAAAGCACTAAATATGATATTAACTAAAGCGTTCACATAATTACATGATTAAACTTTTCACTTTCACAGTTGTCTAACGTTTTCTTCCTTCAAACACATGAAAACAAGAAGGGTCAACTAGTGGTTAATCTCACTCTGTAAAACCTGGTCTAGTGCTAATGCTTTTAATTTCAGTAATATCTATTGGATTCGAATTATGACATATCAAAAAAATAACTATTATACATCAGAAACTATTAGACTTCAAACTAAATATCTATGAATCATATGTCACACAATCTCTCAAAAGATGCTTGGATCATATTTAAAGACACCACAAAGACTTTTTTTTAATCATCTAAAGCATTCACACTCACAGTTACAGACCTAAACCAAACCTCACAAAAAAAAAACTCGCGAGTTGTAACATTATATAAACACACACACACACACGATCACACACTTACACAGTATACACTATCACAAAACAAGGAAGCACAGCCCTTGGATTAAACACCAGAAGCTCCTCATCGTCGATCCTCAACAAAGCCCCACTCTTACTCCCACTCCCTTGCCCCCCAACCAGAGAATCACACCCTCCTCCATCACTCTTCTCCACGTCATCATCCCCAATCAAATCACACCCCACCCGACCCGCAACAACCCGGCAAACCAGCATGGCCCGTTTCACGTTCATAAACCCAAACTCCTCCTCCACCTCCTCAGAAACCGCCACGTGTCCTCTCCACCCCGTCGCGAGCGTCGCGATCCCGTCGAGCTTCGGCGAGAATCCTGCTCCGATGATCCCGCAGACGCTGCAGTACTGATGCCCGCAGAGGCTGGAATTACCGTTTTGCCCTAGCTCACACATGAACGTGGAGCAGTGGAATCTCAGCAGCTCGTTCCCGTCGGCGACGCACCGTTCGTCGCCGCTGGTGCTGCGACGAGCGGCTTTAGCCTTGACGAAGTCTCGATACTCCTCGAACCTCGCGAGGATCCTGGGGCTGTTGTGGATCTTCAGGATCCGATGGATCTTTGGAGTTCTGGTATTCGAATCGGGCCAGCCCGATTTGAATATGATTTTGACGATGTTCGTGCTTGATTCGCCGTCGGTTAGCTCCGTCACGGCGTGTTTGACGGCGATGTGGTGCTCGAGGAGGTTTGTTCTGAGGAAAATCTCTCCGCACGTCTTGCAAGGGAATATCTCGTCGTCCGACGACTCCGAGAACCCGTTTTCGATACGGGTTTCCGGGTCGGGTTGAACGAGAGTGACGAGAGAGTTGTGAGACGATCTGGCGGGAGTGAGAGTCGTTAACTGACCGTTGAGGTGTGTTTGGTTGCGGGGTTTAGATATCCTCGTGGTGGATAAGAGAACACGTTTTAAATACGACCAAGGAGAGGATAAACCGGGACCTGAACCGGAAGAAACCGTTCTAAGCTTCTTTTTTCTCCTCTTTTGTCTACAGTCAACTCCTTTGGGGAAGAAGAAACAACCGACGAAGAGAAAGAAAACATAGAAGAGATGCTGACGTAACAACGTCCCAAGTTTTCGCGCCGCCATTAAAGAGAGGGAGAGAAGCAAGATGAAGTTTAGTGTTTTGAAGTTTCCACCATTGGAGGGAGGTCAAAGGTGTAAAGGAGAAGAAATGATGAAGAGAAGAGAAGAGAGGAGTGTAAAGGTGTATGAAGACAAGAGATGTAGTAAAGGTAGAAGTAGAAGAAGAGTAGGTGCCACGCTATTTCATGTCTTTTTTTTTTTTTACTTTTTATTATAGAATATTTGCTAGAATCTTTGTCTCCTCTTTTTTAGTTTTATAGTAGTAGTATTATTTTTGTATGTTTTATACGAATCTTATGATGCATTGGTTAGTGTGTGCATACGAATGAGTGTACATTGTTTTCTTCCTTCACTGGTTTTATAAAACATGCCATGATTTATCATGATCATCTTAGTTTCGCAGCAACGTGGCTAAGTCGGTCGAATTATACTTATACAATTTTCAATGAGTGTTTTTGATTTAACCTCCAAAAGTGTACGAATTTGAATTGTGAATCTTTAATGAAAGAGTTAATCTAAATACTGAATTAAATTTATTTGAAAGTTGAATTAAAAATTAGTGTGTTTCATCAACAAAATTAGAGAGGAAAATGTTTTTGCACTGTGATTTCCATTATGAATTATTTTTTTTCCTTCACATATATCTTACACACTGATATAAAAAATTACTAATATCTGAATAAATTAATGTTCTAATTATTCTGATACTTTAAATCATTTTTACATTCTATTACTCATCAAGATCTATTTTCCATTTTGCTCAATTATCTGTACAAAATTACACTTATACTATTGTATTTGTGTACAGTTATTGTATTCGCAAACTCTAAATTTTGAGGAGGAATCCAAGGCAACCGAATTGTTTTGTGAATATAAATATCTGGTTACAAACTTTGTTGCTTAGGATATGGACGGAGACAGAGGAACACGTGCAGATGTTTCATTTCTAATCTAGGCTCATCACTGCATCTGTTTACTTATAGATCCATGCACTGATGCACATATGTGATATCCATGCATATGACCAAAACAAAGTAGTAAGGAAAAAAGAAACACAGTATATATTCTTTTTATTTGGCGGATAAATAAATAATAATATCTTACTAATTATAAATATATCATGTATGTATTCATTTAGGGCTTTTGTGATTATACAGCACATGTAAAAATATCGGTTGAGGTTTCGTTTTCATAGAATAAAAAAAAAAACTAACCAAGTTATATCAAGTGTATATAAAAAAACAAAAGTTGTATCAAATGGTATGATTCTCTTAGTAGTATAAAGTTAACAGAAAAATTAGGATGTAAAATATTACCATACTTTTGTTTTGTCATAATCAATCTTGATTTTTGCCATTTTTCATATATATACGTATGTATTATTTAGTGAATATAAATTAGAAAATATCACATTTATTCATATATTTATATTTATAATATTAATTTCTGTATTACAATATATAAAATGGCTCTTGTTCTTTTAGTTTAGAATATTTTAGCTATCTACTCGTGATCTGCTTAAGAGACTCAAATTTTATTTGTTTTTAGATATGTGACCGATGACATTTTCATGATTATTATCAAATGTAAACAATGGTCACATCTGTAAATATATAATTTAAGTCTCAATTTTTTGTAGTTGAGTTTTACTATAATCCTACTCTGTTTTAAAAGGAAAATGGAGTAATGATAAAAAAAAGAAAGTAATACTCTATTTATAGAGTAAACTCAGATTTTACTCTATTATGTAATGGAGAAGTGAAGTAGGATTAAATCATTTCTTACTCCATCTATTTTTGAGTGAAATATGACGTGAGGTTAGATATGCTTTTAAACATGATATGTAAATTTTTGATTAATTGAAATATCTCATGGAGAAAAATTGAGTTCTCTTGATTTAAGATGACAATATCATTCATTATATTACTGCATTTCAGTTTTCCGATCAATGTACTAGATTGATCATTTGCTTCCATTATATTGTTGGTAGCAAATACCACATTTCTACAAACTAAAAGCTTGTTTTTCTTATTTGTATACAACCACTTTAAGAAAGCATAATTTGGTTGTTAGCTAATAAATATAGAAATGTAAAAAAAGTGAACGTAGAATTAGTGGTGAATGATTGAAATGGTGAATGATATAATTGAAGAAGTGGGCCACGTGAGAGAACTATGTAATTTTGGAAGGGGGTCACTAAGAAGCTCTTCCTGTCTCCCTCCACATGGAAATCATTGTTTCTTACGGCTTATTTTTACCTCTCCACTCTTCATCTAGTTGCGCGCAGTAAGAGATGAGATATAACACTTTAATTGTGACTAATCGATGAAATGATAAGCAAAAGTAGGAGGAGATCAAAAGTGGTACATGAGCCTTACTCTTCTATATGTTTTACAGAATTGGACGTCTTTTATTGAAGACCAAAGCTTGGCTAGGTTTTAGTTTCCACCTTGAAGATTATGCCAAAAGTAGATCTACATGATCCACATAATCAAGTAGATTGTAGTTTCGGGATGCCAATATATTATATCGTGACACTCAAAAGAGAGTTTCTGTTTTTATTAAAGAGAGATACATTAGTGATATCAGAAATCTTACTTCTAGTTTTTGGTTTCAGAAAACCTAATTACCACATGGAATGTATAGCAAATCGTTGTCGGTATTATTAGCTCCGTTTAATTGGATAGCGCATGCAAATAAGGAATTATTTGATGATACAATAATAATGACGACTAAGAAAAATAAAATAAGTAAAAGTGGTAATCATAAACCCTAAGGTATGGAGAACTTGTGGTAGACAAGACTGGACATCTTCGATGCTCTTGCATCATTCTGCTCATCCCTTGCTCTTGGACCGCCATTAATAAAAAATAAAAAGAAAAGAAAAATATTCTTCTAATTAACTAAATTATGCTATATTCAATAACAAACTAGTTAACAGCTGAATGTTGACAAGCCAATATTAGTGATGATTAACATCATAAAGGTTGACAAAAAAAAACATCATAAAGAAAAAACATTATCTCATTTTATTACTGATATAAAAACACAGAATGTTAAATGCTGTAATTAGAATTCATGTTAAGTACTCTCCTTTTCAAATTAATATTTCTAAGATTTCATGCCTATTTAAGAAAAGAAAAAAAAATCTGATTATAAATATACTCTTTAAATTTTTAGAAAATATAATTATATGCTTATCAACTAACAAAAGTTACATACAAAATTATATGTTTTCTAAAACAGTTATCTCTTAGAAACATAAACTATGAACATCTATCTATTCTATTAAAATAGAAATCATAACTCATTTCATGTTTGATTTTTTTTATTTGGACAATCACTAAGAAATTATACTAACTATATTTCATTAAAACTAATAATAAGATCTTTGTAACTACTTCAATCATAATATCTTTTGATGTATTTTTATTTTAAATATAAATATAAATTAAAAAAAATTACAACAAATATGCTGAAAATAATTTAGCAAGATATTAATTTTTTTAAAATCTGTAAATTTTCAACAATTTCAAATTAGTAATGATATATAGTTATATATTAATATATATTCAGTTATCTTTATAAAATGAAAAATAAAAAAAATTCTATCCGTTTCATAAATCTTATGTGAAAGAATGTTTATCAATTCTTTAAACAATAAATAAAAGAAAGGGATTTTATGTGAAACTGTTGTACAATACACATTATATATATAAAACGAGTAAACATAATCAACAGATGCAACCGTTCAAAACATTGTTCATAACTATTAGATGCAGCTATTTAAAATTAACAGTTGCAACCTTGACAAAAAACAACAACAGTTGCATCTTTTCAAAATTAAGTTGAGTTAGTTATAATAATTTAAAAGACACAACTGTTAAAAAAATACATTAAGAGATGATGTTTAAAAGATACGTATATAGTTTGACATATTTTCAATTAATGTAATTTTTATAATGAAACAACACAACATTTGATATTATTTATTGAAAAATCACATTCTTTCAATTTAATTGAAGTTCACACCATTTCACATTGATGAAAATTGTTATTATTAGTAGATAAATTATATTAGTCACTCCAATTTTCAACATGAGAATTTGAATGTAAGAAATCAGATAATTACAGAGATAGAGATTAATGTTTTGGAAATTTGGATATTTAGAATTTTTTTCAGTCAGGGCCAAATTAAATAAATATATAATTCACCCACCAGAGTTCTACATAGTTAACTCTCTCCGATTAAATAATATTTTCGCATCTTTGTTAACGCAACTAGTGGGATAATTAGTTGGATCCTTTATTTATTCCACATAAAGTCGATCACTGTCATAACCTTAAATATTGTTTAACGTAGGATAATTAAATGATTGTTACTATTGCATTTATGTTCTTTTGATAGGCATCAAAGTTCATATAAGCTTTGCCTTTAACAATCTTCTTTTTCAATTTTTTTTTCGTCATATGAAAATATTCATACCAGGTGAAATACAAGTTTGATACATAAACTGACGGATATCATGAAATCTTAGGTTGCATGGAATCGGAAACGGATACGTGGAAACGAAACATTTCGAAACGTGGAAACATGATTTTCAAAAAAATTAGAAATGGAAACGTTTTAGAAACGCCTATATTATATATATATATATATATGTATGTATGATTAATCATTATGTAAACTTATTTTTTTGTTTGATTTATCTAAGAAAAAAATTAAGTAATATAAATATTTTTTTGTACATTTTATTAAAATTATAATCATTACTAGAAAAGTAACACATGTTATCATTCGATAAAACTATGAAACGATTTTATTCCAAATGAAATCATTTTATTAAAATGATAACAAATATCAAAAGATAATATTAAAATATAAAATAATAAACATGTAATCACTAACATCAAATAATTATTTTTTACGTTTCTAATTAGAATCGCGAGTTTCCAAATCAGAAACACAAGTTTCCATCGTGTTTCCAAAATGAAATTTTCAAAAAACGTGTTTACAAAGAATTTCCTCGAGTTTCCAAGAAATTCCGATTCCGGAACATTTCTGAAACAAGAAACGGAACTTGAACGGAGTTTCCATGCAACCTAGATGAAATCTCCAGAAACAAGAGCCCCAAAAAATGCTACTAATCCACATCGGGTCGGGTCACTCAGGAACACAACACAATGACGTTAAGATCATAGAAACCGCAACTAAAACACAGCAAACAAAAAACCATCTACACGCTAATCTCGCAATTCAATACTGTATTTATTTGGGCCACATATAGGCTTGATGCTAAGTTCGTACTCATGAGACTTCTCGCCTCTTCACTCGACCAATATTCATGAAAAAGGAATATTTTTTGTTTTTTATTCTACTTGTGATGAAAAAGGAATATTTCAATGCAATTTAGAAAAAGTATTCATTCGATAATCGTTTTTATCTTTTCTATAATGAAAAGATAGTGCAAACACTTGGGTTAATATGTACCAGCGTTTTTGCTAACACAGCTTGAAACACATAGTTTCTCCAGCAATGGCCGTTTTGTGCATGGCTTCGTAGCCAAAAGACTGATGCGTTCTCGCAGTCTGGTCTTACGATCAAGGCATTGCTCCAATATACTCTGTAAATGTAGGCAATTAGCCTTTTAAGCCGAAACCAATCATGCTACTCAAAACAAAAGTATTAGTACGTTGTTGTTGTGGTCAGGGAGTTACTTGGTCTGTCTAATAATGCTGGAGTTCTTGGGCACATACGCAATTGGTCACATCTTACAACATTGTTAGGACTCTAGACAATTCTTGATTTCTTACAATGCTTTCCTAAATCTTTTTAAGCTCTAACAATGACATGTAGTCCCTCAGGGTCATGGGATAACGTTTTCACGATCTTGGTTGGTCTTTACATTGTTGGAACCTAATTTCAACCGGAGAGAAAATTACCGACTGGTCCATTGCGAGAATAGTGGTTTATCAGTGAATATGTCTTTGCAGCCTGAGAGCTTGCCGGAATATTCCCTTTTTACCCGAAATTATGCTTGTCTTAGGCCAAACGCATAGGACTGATGAAAGATATACATATGGTTTTGTTTTGTACATAAACGAAGCTCACACTTTCTAGTTTTCATGTTTCTTGATGGAGAATAGGCCCAGTTCCAGGCCCACACAAGAAGTCCAGTAAGAGATGTATGTCGTATTTCCTAATTCTGCAAGGAAATAGGAAGGATTAGTAAGTCTAATGAAAAACAGAAAATTAGCATAATAATGAGAGACTTAGGCGGTGATCTCGGCTATAAAAAGAGAGGCCTATACAACCTAAAGATTATCCTAAAGACGAGAGGATCCGAAGACACAAGAACAAGAGAAAGCTAAAGAGAGATCGGGGTAGAGAAGAAACTAAGCAAGACATCGTTCGAGTCATGTCTTTGCGGGAGAGAGTTTCTTTGATCTTTCTTATTCTATGTTGTGTTCTTTGTATGGTGTCATGTGTTATACGAGGAGAACGCTTAGAGCATTTGTGTAAACCCCTTTGATTGATAGTGGATGTTGTGGGAGACGGTTCCCACCCGAGACGTACCGCGCTAGAGGCCGGGAACTCGGTGATCAAATTCTATGTGTTACTTAGTTAAGCAATCAAACGATCGAGAATTCCTAACAAGTGGTATCAGAGCAATCCAGGATATGATTGCGGGTGTAAGGGAGATCGAAGAGTCGCAAAGAAGAAAGATAAAAGTATTTATTTGTTCTTCAAGGAAAGTGTGAATTCATTGTCTCCAAGGGTGCAATAACACTCATCTCAAGGGAGCTGAACAAGGTTGATATCGAAAGTCTTCTTAACAAAGTTGAAAGTTAGGCAGCGGGTTCCATTAATTTTAATGGCGGTATTGAAGAGTGTTCAAGGCTGATCAGTCCAAATAGGTCGTTGGTATCTTCTTATTGGATTTGGATCAAGGCGGAGATGATGTTATAGTTTTAGCAAGGAAGGAAGATCAAAAGGAAACATGACATGTTTAAAGAAGTACAAGGTGTTTGAAGACTTTGAAAGTGGTTTCCGCTGCAATCACAAGGTATGAGAAAGTCTTCATGGGTTAAAATTTGGGAGTATCATCAAAGTCACGAGGTGTGGAAACGGAAGTTATGTTTCAAAGGGTTTCTTACACAAATTCAGTTTTGTCGTGCATCAAAGAAGCTTATGATAGCATTACAATAAATGAATGGACATAGGAGACTGCATGTTCTGTGGAGAAATTCTCGATGTAATCTAGCAATTGACCATGTTGGAAAATTGTATCGAAAGTCTTTCTAACAAGATGGTTAGCCGGCGTGTTCTGTTTGAGTCTAAACAGCGGTACAAGATGGTGTACATGTTCTCTTTGCTGGAGGAAAGGATCAAGGTATGTGATCTATGGTACATTGAGGTGAAGATTGATGGTGATTCAATCAAGGGATCAGAACATGAGGAAGACTCCAAAGAGAAAGAAAAAGGTGATGAAACATAGAGAGTTGCAGGTTTTTGACATCAAAGAAGGTGATATCAACCAAGGTGTTAGCTCAGGTTAGAGTTACAAGTGGTACTCTCGGGATTGGTTTCTGCAAGTGACTTAAGAATGATGAACTCATATGGACAAAACTGGTAAGGGAATCAGTTTCTTATAAACCAAGAAACAATCAAGGGATTTCTGGTTTTACGGCTCATGTGAAAGAGTCAAGGAAGAGAGAAAAAAAAATTGGTCTAGCAAAGTAGTAAACTGAATTGAAAAATTCAGATTGCTTCACGAGAAGCAAAGGGTTCTTGGACGTCGTCTGGCATTAAGAATTGGTGGATGTAGCTACAAGAAAGTTAATAACATGTGTCAAAAGCCTGACACAGTTAAAAGGTATTGCTCAGCGAGTGTGAATCAAGAGAAGCAAGGTGGAAAAAGGTTGTTAACTCAGAGAGATAAATAGGTAATAAACTTTGAAGGATCCAAGTTCCAGGTGGAGTCATTGCTATTACAAGATTGTAATGCAGGTTCGAGGCAGAACGTTGGGATTCCAGGTGGAGCTACAAAGTTAGAAGGATATCTCAGTTTTCGTTAGGTGTAAAGGCAGGATCTGAGTTAAAGGTTAATCAGCTCATAGGGTGTGAGTTTAAGGAAGAATTTGTCATTGCTAGGGTATGATTCAAAGTGAGTAGGAGTGTTAAGACGACATGGGTCCTAGAGAACGGTAAAGATGTCTACAGGTTCAAGCATTATTTTGTTGCAACAAGATTAAAGAGAAAGCTTTCAGAAGAGAGTGGCTGCTTGATGGTGGTAATGGATATCTTGAAATCAGTTGGGGGATTATTGATTTCGACAAGGTGTAAGGTTTTAGAGAGTAACCTGAAATCATGAGAATAGCGGATAAGAGGAATGAGATCTTCGGAGAAGCTGTTACAGAGAAAAACACAAGTTAATGTTTTATGATTTCACAAGAAATTTCAGAAAGTTCGAAACAAAGACGTCAAGGTTTCAATGGTTATCTAAAAATTTCAGAAAATGGTGTTGGAGGTTGAACACCGGATCATTATCAAGATCAAGGGTCGAGGTTCTTAGGAGGTTACCTGAGTTCCATAAAGGGTTGGTGACATTTCAGAGGTTTGAAGTTGGTAACAGGAGAGTTAAAATCTTGCAAAACAATAAAAGAGCATTGAGTTTCAGCCGGTGTTCTAAGTTATTGTGTTGTGAAGATTTGAGTATCTAAACTGAAGCTGAAACTAAGTTTAGAAGTGTTTACCTGTGGTGTACCAATGGAAGTTTGAAGCCTCATGATCAGAAAGACACCAGCAAGAATACAACACGGGATCTCTTTGGCATCAGGTCATCAAATACAAGAAACAAAGGACAATTTAGTTTCTTGTTTAAGTGATAAGAAGGGAATCAGTTCTAAACAAAATAAAAGGGGCGTTTAGAAGATTACTTGTTGAACCTGAATATGAAGCAGGTGGAGCATGGTTTCAGCCTGGTAAGAAGGATTCGTCCTTAAAGTACTGGTGGTATCAACGGTGAGCTTGATACGGGAAAAGTCAAAGGAGGAACTATGCCTGAAGCAGGGATGCTGCATAAATTAGAATCAAAGTGGGCGTACTCTGATTTAGGAAGTGCAGTATAGAAGAAAAGGTGCAATCATGGATTCTCTGGAAATCTCGAGTTCAAGGCTGCTGGAGTTTTGTTTCAGAGGTAATGGTGATAAGGGATTGGCAGGATAATCATGGATTCTGGTCAGAATCGAAATCTTCATATCTTCACTATCGAAACAAAGCAAGATAAGACCGTCACGAAGAAGAGACCGATGACACTGGAAATTGAAGGCACAATGGATAAGATTGACTTGGCTATGGAGGTGGAGTTTACAATCAACAAATCTTCTCATCCGATTGAAACACAGAGGTTCGCGAACTCCGGTGATTTTCATGAGGAGAAGATGGCCAAGCAGTAACTGGAAACACCATTGTTGGAAGTATATGTGGAGGTCTCGCCGTCGTATCAGTTTCACGGTGGAGAGAGGAAAGGAATGCTTTGTTGTCAGTAACAAAGCTAGAAGATGATGTTTATGGAATTGGGCCTAAGGTGGAGATTGATGGAGAATAGGCCCAGTTCCAGGCCCACACAAGAAGTCCAGTAAGAGATGTATGTCGTATTTCCTAATTCTGCAAGGAAATAGGAAGGATTAGTAAGTCTAATGAAAAACAGAAAATTAGCATAATAATGAGAGACTTAGGCGGTGATCTCGGCTATAAAAAGAGAGGCCTATACAACCTAAAGATTATCCTAAAGACGAGAGGATCCGAAGACACAAGAACAAGAGAAAGCTAAAGAGAGATCGGGGTAGAGAAGAAACTAAGAAAGACATCGTTCGAGTCATATCTTTGCGGGAGAGAGTTTCTTTGATCTTTCTTATTCTATGTTGTGTTCTTTGTATGGTGTCATGTGTTATACGAGGAGAACGCTTAGAGCATTTGTGTAAACCCCTTTGATTGATAGTGGATGTTGTGGGAGACGGTTCCCACCCGAGACGTACCGCGCTAGAGGCCGGGAACTCGGTGATCAAATTCTATGTGTTACTTAGTTAAGCAATCAAACGATCGAGAATTCCTAACATTTCTCAAGATCACTTAAATACATCTCTCTTTTGCTCTATATTTTTTTTTTTTTTGAATACATCTCTTTTGCTCTATATATACTAGTATATTATAGAGATGTTACATTCAGCTCTCTAATATGCTGTTGCGTCGTCCAACGAGTGACCAAAATAAGAGAATCTTGAAAATTTATGGGTATGACTGAAAATCTTAAGATGTACGGCCACTGACAGAACTTGATCTTGTGAAAGAGGTGGAGGAGTTTATGAACTGAATGCAGTCTTCTATAGCCTCTGATCTACATGTATCATTAGCCACAGAGATTACCGAAGGCTGAGATCTACTGGTGGAAGAAGTCTTCAATGGTGGCGATATATTCTTTTTCTTCCTCCTCTTCACCACTAGACGTAACCCTTTAACGAGTTTACAGCTGAGAAGCTTGACTAGTCTTGCTGCTGTGGCTTCTGTTTTCCTCGGTAGCCTCAAGCCACAGGTCGTTGTGCATCCAGGATTCTTACCATACGATCCCTTGACTGAGGATTGCTTACCACATGAAGTTACTGGTCTAGTGTTCGCATTGCACAGTTTTGTTCCTGAAGCCGACATATCTAAAGAGAAAGAGAGCAGTTTATGAGAACAGAGTTGAGGAGAGTGAGGGGTTTATATATATAAAGGGATGGATGCTGAAACAGTTGGTTGATAGAGTTCAGGTAGAGAGACTAGAGAAGCTATGATTATTAAATAATGTATCGATAATGACATGATTATATTTACGCCATGATTATTGTACACACTAAAAGCATATGCAAATGAATAAATGTAGTACGTAAGTTCAATTTTAAACTTATTTTTAGATACTTAATGTGAAAAGAATTGTAATAACTAACAGATATAAAGATATGAAAAATCTCCAGCGCCGAAGTTAGATGGCCCATGAGCAAAAGATCAAGACTTTGCTTAGTTTTCTCTACATTCCCACCATGGAAAGTAACTATACGGTGGTCCACAGTGGGAATAAAACCATTTGTTTAATCGAAAGAAAGGTTCTTTCTGGTAAGCAGCTTTTCGGGTCTGGTTCCTCTTTGATGATCACCCAGGTGTGTCCATAAAAGAAATTCTTTTTGACTCTTGGAGAGGAGAGGCCAATGTAAACTTACATTTATAGATCGCTGATACTTACTTGACTCTGACGTTAATTAAAAAAAATTAGAAGAGAACAAATAATAACCAAGGCAGTTTCATGACTTACAATAAACAGCATACTCTGTGATCTCTGGGGTCTATTTAAATAACACAAGCAAAAATTCAAATAACTGGCAACGGTTTCTATTGAGACGAACCAGTAACAGCAGTCGATTGCTGAGAAGAGGAACCTGATGGTGCATTAGAAACAGAGTCAGGTGGTGGAGCAGAGACTGAGCCTGGAGGAGGAGGATTAGGCCTTGAACCAGGACCCGGTTGTTGTTGTTGCGGATAAGGATAAGGAGCTTGTGGTGGGCCATGGTGGTAAGGTTGTTGCATATACCCTCCTCCATATGGCTGTGGCGGGTATGGCTGGTGCTGCTGATAATTCCCATGTGGAGGCATAGCTCCTCTGTTGTCACTGTCCTGAGACGAAATGACTGCACCCATTCTCTGAGGGTCCATCGATGGGTAAAACGGTCTGTCTTGATGAGGAGCTTGTGGTGGTGGCGGGTGCATATAGTACTGCTGCATCGGTGGAGGTTGATTATGCTGCTGAGATATCACAGCTCGAGGCAGTAATCCACTGTGAGCCACACCACCTTGTTGCTGCGACCCGCCGCCGCCATCCGGATCGGTTCTAGGAACCTGAGGTCTTCCCCAAGAGATTCTAAGCCTCTGACCGTTGACAACCAGCTTGTTGCTTAGCTCTTCCGCAGCTTTCTCCGCTCCTTCTCTGGCTGTGTAAGTGACAAACGCACATGCCTTCTCCGCCAAGATTCTGATGGACTCGATTTCTCCATAGGCGTAGAACTGATCTCGTAAGTCTTGCTCAAGGACTCTAGAGTTTAGTCCGCCAACGTAAAGCGTCTTGATGCTTTGATCATCTGGAGTCTCCAATGTGCTCATCTCGCCAGCCTTTCCAAGTAACTTCAACGCTACCGGATCGTTCACACTGCAATATGTCAAGAACAAGATGAGAAAAACAATTCAAATTTATCAAACATAATACAAGAAGATGAAAAAGACAGTAATTTGGTTTACCCATAGTAACGGTCTTTAATATTCTGCTGAGACAACTCTCCAGTCTCAGGCATCTCATGACGGTAAGGACACTCTTCACCTCTAGTACACTCTCCCCTAATGAAGAAACTACAAACATGTGCGCGGTTCCTCTTGTAATACGGCGTCGTTCTTTGAAGCATACGAATGGTATCATTTGGACGCATCTTCCCAAACGAAGACTCATAATCTAGTCCAGCTCTCGTCTACATAACAAAAAAAAAACTCAATTTTCAACAAGCTATTACACAAACTTGAGAGCCCTTGAAAACAGAGTCGAAATCATACCTTTCGATCATGCTCTTCGGCAAAGAACTCTCTGTTGACATCACTCTTTGGGATGGAATCATGAGTACTGATGTTGAGAGCAGTGTCTCTGGCCTGAACGGGAAGACCATACTCAAGATCCAAGAGACAGACTTGACACACGTTCTTGAGCTTGCAGCAAGTCTGACAAATTTCGGTTTTCTTGTATCTAGCGTCACGGCCGGGTCTCCACCTGAAGACAGTGAATGGTCGGGTGCAGATCTTACACTCTTTGTCGTAACTCGCCTTTGTCTGAATATATAAATAAACAAATCAGACAGGAACTACATCAAAAATCTCAGACATCAGTTTAGGGCTGTAAGTTAACGAAATCGCGTAAAACCCTAATTATAAATTCACTATATATTATCAAAAGCTAAAGATTCAGTAAGGAAGAGAAGATAGATGAAATTTACCATTCGGACATAAGGATTGTCACCGAGACAGGACTCGCAGACGATTGGGAAGTCGGAGCGTTCCCAGCCATCAGCGTCGTGATCTCTCAGTATTCTATGAGCCATCTTCTTCCTCCTCCTCTAGCTTTTTTCGAACTTCGTAGGGCCAAAGAAACTAGATTTGCTTACGATTTTTGGGGATATTAATATCGTCCAAAATTAAATATCTATTAGGGGGTCCCACGGATAAATTAAATTGAATTTAAACCAAAATTAAACCGGTCACAACCGACCCTTAAACAAGATTCTTTTTATAGGGGGAGGTTCAGCCGAAGTTAGGCCTGGCCCATTTTGCTACACTTATATAAAAAGGCTTAAGTGGTGTGGCCCGTTTCATTACGCAAGCATGCGTGTCGTCTGAGGATTTTGCTATAGGACATCCCGAGGTTTTTCGTTATAAACGGATGGAGTTTTCCAAATTAAGTCCAATAGAAGCCTCATGGATCATTTAAACGCCTATTTTGCTTAAACACAATCAGTCTGGCGATTAGCTGCCTTAAACATTTTGCTACTACTTCTATAGTTCTATTGTTTTGCTCACTAATTAGAATAACAACCTGTAGCTTATTTGCAACTTGCTAGTGTGGATTTGTGAATATTCGACAATAGCTAAATCATGAATAACTAGATTTAAGATTTAGGAGAGACAAGATAAACTCAATAGAGAAACATAATGTATGTGTTGCTTTACAGTTTAGTCGCTTTCAATGTCCTTGGACTCAAGTAGATCTCTTCATCTTCAGCCTTTTTCCGCTATTCCTAAGCCATCAAACGTGTTTGTTCTTCCTTCAACTCTGTAACAGCCTTATCAAAGACACTCTTCACATGTCTGTTCATGATCATGAGCTCTTGACACGCATCTTTCAACACCTCCCTAGCCGGATCGCCTAGGGAATCAAGTTTCTTGTGGTTTAGACACAAACACATAAGATAACTTTGAAAATAGAGAATTCTAAAGTTCAATGCAATCTTGTTTTTATTGTCAACAAATTTGCATCATATTGTTCTCTGTGAACCCATTATTTCTAAAGGGGTGAATGAAAGAGTTAGTATTTTACATTGAAAAAGTAAACCTGTTATCCTAACTCACTTTAACGAACGTTTCTGTCTGATTCATGTGCAAAAACGCACATTTTCTAACTAAGATTATGCTTGGATTCGAACTTATGTGACGAGACATAAGGTCAATGCTTAACAGCTACATTATTCTCGTATGGAAGTGTCTCGTGGTCTTCTTTGCTCTAGGTCTTTCCGTCCTTTGTAGTCAATGGAAGTACTAATGGCGTATGAGAAGGTCCACTATAATGCTTCTGAAAATCAAGTTACATTCACAATTTTCTTCAGTTCAGCACAAGATTGACTAAAACCTATGTTGAGTTTAAGAACTTTGGGCAAAGTAGTAAAGACTAGACTAAGAAATGGTCTAACAATCTTTGAACATTTTCTACCTTGTTTTAGCATTTTAACGATCTGACCTTTTGATCAAAATTAAAATGCATCTGATATTTTGGTTGAACTGAATAAGTTACATTTAACGAATAATATGTACAACAGGTGCTGTGGTGTAGTGGTTATCACGTTTGCCTTACACGCAAAAGGTCTCCAGTTCGATCCTGGGCAGCACCATATTGCTTTTTCTTTCTTTTTTTAACTCAAAATTCATTCTTTTCCATTGTACAGTACTATTTGTCTTTTGAAAAAAGATTTTCCATTCACACACAGACTTAGCCACTGATCTACCTTTTTCCCTTATGGACTAATTCGTTTTGTGTCCAAAAGGAAAGTCACATCTTTTTGTGTCACTGATTTAGTAAAAACCGAATCGTGATCGAGATTTCTTAATGGAGGCGGGAATTTCGTCAGTATTGACCCAGCTCTAACTTAACACACTATTAGATTAGATTAGATTAGAAGAGCTGCGTCCAGATCAATAATCCCCATAAGTTATACTATCATAGCCCAATTTTAAGCCTATCATAGACTTACTAATAAGGCCCATTACATGTCCCATTCAACGAAAAGAAAATCCTCCAACGAAATTTCTGGATTCACCTGAAATTTTCTTCATTTCAGGCTCCAGATGTTTCTTCAGAGAAAATCGAGAAGCTCGAGAAATTTCTTTTCGTTCCTATAAATACATTATTCCATGCTGCCTGCCTACTCAGAAGTCAAAAATCAAATCTCAAAACAAATCAAACTAACTTCACAACTTTCTCTTTTTGGCAAAACTCTTCACAACAAAAAAAAACACAAAATGTCGTTGATTCCAAGCTTCTTCGGTAACAACAGGCGAAACAGCTTCTTCGATCCTTTCTCTCTCGACGTATGGGACCCACTCAGAGAGTTCTCTTCCCTCTCCCGAGACAACTCAGCCATCGTGAACGCACGCGTGGACTGGAGAGAAACCCCCGAGGCGCACGTGTTCAAGGCGGACTTGCCTGGACTCAAGAAGGAGGAAGTGAAGGTGGAGATCGAGGAAGACAGCGTCCTGAAGATAAGCGGAGAGAGACACGTGGAGAAGGAGGATAAGAACGACACGTGGCACCGCGTTGAGAGATCGAGCGGGCAGTTCACGAGGAAGTTTAGGCTTCCTGAGAATGTGAAGATGGATCAGGTGAAGGCTGCGATGGAGAATGGTGTTTTGACCGTGACTGTGCCTAAGGCTGAGAGCAAGAAGCCTGATGTTAAGTCTATTCAGATCTCTGGCTGATCACTCAACCATCCGAGCTTCCCTGGTTTGAGCTTTGGTTTAAAAATGGTGTTGTTGTTGTGTCTATGTGTTGTGTTCTGGTTCTGTTTAACTGCGTGATGATTATTATGTGTCGTAATAATTGTGTGTAATAAGAATCCATATAAAAATAACGTAAGATTTTAATTTCCACAAACCGAAATTAGCCGGACTTAAATCAAAGCGGATATCCTAAACGTTCCGAGTTTTAGTTAACCAATCACGATACCAAACCAAAATTCACGGCTCGTAATTTGAAAGGAACCACGTGGTCCACTGGTCTGTGTCGGTTGACTATAAAATTAACGAAATCTTGGTTTCTCTAAAAAAATATACTAAGAAAGAATTTTGTACCATTTATTTTGATCATAGAAATCAGTATTAAATAAATTTGATTTATAACAAATAAAAAGTGTACTACTCCCTCCGTTTCTAAATAAGTGTCACTTTAGCCTTTTAATTTTGTTTCAAAAAAGTGTCATTCTACAATCCCAATGTAATTTTGTACATTAAATATATTTTTTACCCTTTTGAATAACCAATAGTATTTTACTTAAATTATTTTCATTTAATTAAACATACATTAAATAGGGATATATTAGTCTATTATACAATTTTCTTAATTTATGTGCAAAGAGTCAAAATGACACTTATTTAAAAACAGAGAGAGTATTATCTAATTAGTCACAAGTTTTAAATAACATCAAATTTTATCTAAATTACTGAAAACATAATTTATTTGCAACAAAAAAAATTCTTTAAACATTAAACAAATTGAAATAAGCGAGAGTGCGTGAACAATGACTTGGAAACCTTAAAGATGTCCTTTTTGGTTTAATAGAAAAACTAAACAAGAACAGAGGAGTTAGATCTAAAGAGCTAGAAGTGATAGAGTGAGAGATCAAATGGCTAAGAAAGAAGAGAGTGTGAAGCTTTTAGGGTTTTGGATAAGTCCTTTCAGTCGTAGAGTCGAGATGGCTCTCAAGCTCAAAGGCGTTCCTTACGAATACTTAGAGGAAGAACTGCCCAAAAAGACCCCTTTGCTTCTTGAGCTAAACCCGGTTCACAAGAAAGTTCCTGTTCTTGTCCACAATGATAAAGTCTTATCCGAGTCACATTTGATCCTTGAATACATCGACCAAACATGGACTAACAATCCATTTCTACCTCAAGATCCCTACGAGAAAGCCATGGCTCGATTTTGGGCCAAGTTCGTTGATGAACAGGTAAGCTAATAAATTTAATAACATTCAATACATTTTAAACAGTTTATATTCAGAATAAAATTTTCTTACAAGTACTCTTTTTTTTTTTTGATGGATCTAACTCTTGTAGATCTTACCAGCAGGGTTCATGCCCTTGGTAAAACCAGAGAGAGGAATAGAAGTTGCTATACAAGAGACTCGAGAACTGATTATGTTTCTTGAGAAGGAAGTTACTGGAAAAGATTTCTTTGGAGGCAAGACGATTGGATTTTTGGACATGGTTGCAGGAAGTATGATCCCGTTTTGTCTGGCTCGGGCTTGGGAGTGTATGGGAATTGATATGATTCCAGAGGAGAGGTTTCCAGGACTGAACAGATGGATCAAGAAGTTGAATGAGGTTGAAATCGTGAGGGAATGTATACCTCCAAAGGAGAAACATATTGAGCGCATGAACAAAATTATAGAGAAAGCTAAGTCTTCATAAATAAAGACTACATTTTGTTACTCTTGTTTTAATAGGTTCTTGCTGTGTTTGTATCGTTTGGTAACTGAAATAAAATTAAAGAAGGGATATCACTGCACTGATGTTTCAAATCATATCATTGTTATCCATCACCGTTTATTGCATATGATTTTACCCATAAATAATTTTTTTTTGTCTGAAAAAATTGAACATTCATTTCAAAAAAAAAATATCCATAGTTAAAAACTCAATAGTTTTTTAGTTAAGTAAACAATGAACCTTTTTCCTGTCAAAATCTTTTTATTTCAAAATTTGATGTGCTACAAAATCCTGAGCGGAAAGAGCCAAAATTTGTACCATCCAACAACATAGATGCTCAAAAGAAAGAAGACCGGATTGACAAAATACTTAATACAACACAAACAAACGGGAGAACACCCAAAGAATCGGGTCCAACAATAGAAAAGCCGCCAGAACCAGCCACAAGATAACTCAAATCAATATTTTCTCTCTTCGCCTGTACTTCTGGAGGCTTGAAATAAACAGTGATTTGATATGTACTAAACCATATATCTAAAATATACATATGTAGTACTCTACCAACATACCTAGTTAATTTGATTGGTAAACTTCGTAGTTTTGAATAGTTTATTACTTTTTGTCTGTAAATGTTATTTTTTATAGTTACCAATCAGAAAATGTTTTTATATACATATATTTAGATTTTCTCTATCTAACCGCATTTGGTTTTTCTAAAAAAAAAACTCATAGCATTTTGTATCATCAATCGTACTTACTAAGATATATACACGTGAGGTTTAAGGACTAGATTATAGCGATGGACGAAGTTGAAGTAACGTCAGCCATGACGATCAAGATGTCCTTTGGTCAATAATTGTGTAACATTCAAGATGTCCGTGGTTGATACAATGATTACTCGTGAGTGTTGTGCATGCATCAATATACTCAGCACGAATGTTCTTCTGACGACACGAAGAAAAGTATACCAAAGTTTTTATTAACAACCTTTCATTTCTGTGTAAGAGACGACGTCCTTGACTCGATGCGTTTACTTACTGTCTGTATCCTTTTAATTAAAAATAAAACAGAATGGATTGATGATAGTATAATTAATAGTATATAATTTTTTTTTTTGAAAAGAATTAATAGTATATAATTGCTTATTAAATTGTGTCAAGAGTTAGATATATAGGTTCAATTATCACGGAAATACTCTCTTTTTTTTTCTTTATGTTCAGTGTTAATCTTTTGGAAATTTACAAGATTATGATTTTTGGATTTTAAAAAGGGGAACATCAAGTTTTGAAATAAGATTAGTCACCACAAGAAATCTAAAATAAATAAAGTAAAATATCCTTTATAAATTGTTTGGATTAAATATATTTCTTAAGATTGAACGAATAACTTATCATTATGTATACTTTAACTTAGGTGAAGCTTTTATAACATCACAAGTATTCTATTTTAACACAATTTTTTACTTAAGCTTTGAATCTTCGACCAGTCTTAAAAAATATTTGAGCATTTTTAATGCACTTTTAACCAATCGATAGTGGAAATAGTAACACCTTCTGACCTTCGACATGCTCATAGACCATTCTTCATTAGTAGAAGAATAACCACGTATTCGAATTACAATTATCTGGATTCGGGTCTATGGTTTAGTGATCAATTACCCAAACATAGTTTACAATTACAGTAAAGGCCTAAACGAAAACGAACTTTTCTTTTTCTTATTTACAATCAAGCATCGCTTGCTTGATAGTATAAATAGTCAAAGAAGAACAGAGGAGTTACATAGGGAAAAAAAAAGTAAGCGAGAGTGGGAGAGATTCAATGTCAGAAAAAGAAGAGGATGTGAAGCTTATAGGGTCTTGGGCAAGCCCTTTCAGTCGCCGGGTGGAGATGGCTCTTAAACTCAAAGGTGTTCCTTACGATTACTCAGACGAAGATTACTTGGTCACCAAGAGCCCTTTGCTTCTCCAGCTAAATCCTATTTACAAGAAGGTTCCAGTGTTTGTCCACAAAGGTAAAGTATTACTTGAGTCACATCTAATCCTTGAATACATCGACCAGACATGGAGAAGGAATCCAATTCTGCCTCAAGATCCATACGACAGAGCAATGGCTCGCTTCTGGGCCAAATTCGTTGATGAACAGGTAAATGTAAAGACTACTTCCTTTGTTAAAACTAACTGCGTATGTAATTTCTAGACATGCTAGATAGTTTTTGTACAAGCTATGTTTAACACGTGTATAATATTGCGTATTGATCTAGCAAATGTGAAAATTTTGTTGTATCATTCATCAGCTAAAGCTATTCGACATCGTTACTAAGTTGGATACTATAGACAACAAAAAATAATACTTAATAGTTTTGTTATGAGACATTTGATAAATATGTCTATCGTGTAGGTCACATTAATAGGCTTTAGGTCTCTAATAAAATCAGAGGAAATTGATGTTGCGATCAAAGAGGCTCAGGAACTTATAACATATCTAGAGAATGAAATCACCGGGAAAATGTTCTTCGGCGGGGAGACCATAGGATTCTTGGACATGGTCGTGGGAAGTATGATCCCGTTTTGTCTGGTTCGGGGTTGGGAAGGTATGGGAATTGATATGATTCCAAAGGAGAAGTTTCCAGAACTAAACAGCTGGATTGAAAAAATGAAAGAAATTGAGATCGTGAGGGAATGTATTCCTAATAGGGAGAAAAATATTGAGCACATGATGAAAATTGTAGGGCGTATAAAAGCTGCTTCGAAGGCGGCGTGACTATATGCTTTGATCCGGAGATTTTTACTGTATTTTGTATTGTTTAGTTATTTTAAAGTTGTATGATTTGATTGGTTTACTAAATAAAGATGAGTGCTAAAATGCATCCACTGTGGTCGTACAGACGATTTGTATATGAATGTCTAGATGTTGTTTGACAAAAGCTTTATTGATATATATGATAATATCACATTTTTTGTTTATAATTTAGATGGTAACCAAATTGAATTATTGTAACCAACTTACAAAAGCTTTACTGATATATGGCAATATCACATATAATGTGGCTTTAAACTATTGTATTAACTACTTATATGGAGTAACTAACCAACATCACCTAGGCATGTGGAGTATATAAGATCATTCATTTGTAATATATATGATGTTGTAACTATTGATGCGACTAGTGCTAAAAAACTAGAAGATATTAATATTAGTATTCCGTGTAGGGATTAATACTGCTAAAACAAGTTTGAATATTAAAATATTTTTTAAGAAATTAAAATAGGTATACTATTTATTTTCTTCATGTATACTACGGTTCAACTAAAATTATTAATTAAACTTTCAAACTCGAATGCCTACTAAATAAACTTGTCTACTCTTGAACAAAAAAATTATACTCTTACAATTCCAAATCATTTTATATTTATTTTCATATATTTTAGATTATTACAAATTTTGGTATCCAATGGGATTTTTGACACATTTTTATTTTCATAGATTTCAAATCTTTAGTACAAAAACTTAATTCATAATATATGCAAAATATTTTTTATTATATGGATGAGTGATGAGTCAACATTTTACAAGAAATATAATAAAAGAAAAATGAAAAGTGGAACAAATAAAAATAGAAATGTAATATAATTTGATTTCAGATCTTTTTTTGCAAAATAATCTTGTTTTAATTATTAAAGATTATAATTATAAGATAATTATTAAAGATTATAATTATAAGATAATTATTAAAGATAATTTTGGAATAAAATCATCTTGTTTTAACTATTAAAGATAATTTCAGTAATAATGAATCAAAAGAAATAATAAATAGTAAAAATTATGTAATAAAAAATACTAAAACTTTATCTAATGGTAGTAATTTGTATGAATATCCAAGTTATCTTCTATTTACTAGAGCTTTCCTTTTTTATAGATACGATCCTTTTTAGTAGTATATACTCCTTTTTAGAGATTTACTGACATATGAGGATGTATATCACTAAATATTTTGTTTTCCCACAAAAAGTCAAAAACACATTGGCTCTAACTGGTAACCATCACAGGAACATCAAGAACAAATAAAAAAAGAATAGAAGGGAATAAAATTATGGGAATGAAGAGGAATAGTTATTCCATATCAAGTTTAATAAGGAACAAATTTGTTCAATAAATCTCTACAATAAAAGGAATGATGAGGAATAAAAAGGAAAAGATATTCTTTATGAATGGTAAATTTTTTTAGGAATATTAAGGAATGTATTGTTCCTCCTCGTTCCTTTGGTCACCATTCATAGCCATTGTTTAATAGATGTTTAACAGGTGTAAAAAAGTAAAAGAAAATAGTAGGTAGCCAACCTTGAATTATTCTTGCAAAAAGTTATTGAATAATTGGTAAATGGTAACCAATTAAAATCGCTTATATGAACGATATGCATACAATGTACCTAGGATCCAATGGCGAAGAAAAATATCCTGTGAAGAGTCTTGGCTTTTGGGACAAGTCCAACTTACGTGAGCCCTGACGTGTGTTTCCCACCTTTTGTTAATTATAAAAAGAATTGGATTGTGAACCAGAAATAAACTTGTCAAGGAGTTAGAAGTCTAGAGAAAAAGCAAGTGAGATCCAATGGCGAAGAAAGAAGAGGATGTGAAGCTTCTAGGGTTTTGGGCAAGCCCTTTCAGTGGTAGGGTCAAGATGGCTCTCAAACTCAAAGGCGTGTCGTACGAGTACTTGGAGCAAGATATTGTCGACAAGAGCGCTTTGCTTCTTGAGCTAAACCCGGTTTTCAAGAAGGTTCCGGTTCTTGTCCATGAAGGTAAAATATTAGCTGAGTCACATCTGATCCTTGAATACATCGACCAGACATGGAAGAACAATCCTATCCTTCCTCAAGATCCTTACGAGAAAGCCATGGCTCGATTCTGGGCCAAGTTCGTTGATGAACAGGTAACTCTTATACCAGTTCCTTTATTAACTAATTGCATACGTGATCTATAAAAAAAATGCATAGAAAATCGTTACATTTTAAATAGTGAATTTAGGATCCTCGCTCTGATTAAGCCACCGAAGTTCGAAACTGAGAAACGATTCCGTATATATAAAATTTTGAAGCCCTTTCTCAAAAAAAAAAAAAAAAAATTCATTAGTAATTTTTTTTTTAGATCATTACAAAATTATGTGGAATTCAAAAAAAAATACAAATTTGAATCTACATACTTTTTTTTGTACTTCATCTATGTCACCCCAATCTTCAATAAAATCATATACTGATTCATATTTTTTTTTTCTGCTTTCGCAAAATAAAATTTAACTCCAATTCATTTTAAAGACAAAACGGTAATATATATTTTATAGGTTGGACCAGTATGTTTCAAGTCTGTGGCGAAACCAGACAAGGGAATAGAGGTTGCAATTGAAGAGGGTCAAGAACTCATTACCTTTCTGGAGAAGGAACTAACCGGAAAAGATTTTTTCGGCGGCAAGACAATCGGATTTTTAGACTTGGTCGCGGGAAGTATGATCCCGTTTTGTATAGCTCGGGGTTGGGAAGGTATGGGAATCAATATGATTCCAGAGGAGAAGTTTCCAGAACTTAACAGATGGATCAAGAACTTGAGTGATATCGAAATTGTGAGGGAATGTATTCCACACAGAGAGAAACAAATTGAGCATATGATGAAAGTTGCAGAGCGAATCAAATTGGCATAAGAGACATATATTTTTGTATCTCCTCGTTAAACAAAAGTTGTATGAACAATTTACTAAATAAGTAATTTCTGCATCCGCCGTTACAGTAGAAAAGCAATTTAATTAGTGACTATTTTCTATCTACAATCATATAAATCATCAATCATGTTTTAATTAGTTTTTAAAAGTAAAGTAAAAAGAAAAAATAGTTGTAAAAACCTTATTTTCTAAAGCAAAAAAAAAAATACTACTATAGGATTACTTTCATTCAAAATTTCTACGAAAAATTTATATTATTACAGTCCAACCAATCGCCCCTAAAGCAATTGACTTTTAAGATCTCCCTAACAAACAAACGAAATATGATACATAAATATGGTACGGATCCGACGGTTGAACATGCCACGTATCAAACACCCTTAGAGCTTCCGCAATGGCGGATCCTTGGGGGAATCCTTAGGAAAAAAAGGAAAATGGATATTTCGGATTATATAAGGATATTTCAGATTTTTAGAAAAAAAAAAAAATTAACCACTCACGGATCGCCACATGGGCAGTGGAGCCCGCGAATAGTGTAAAATTCAGTTTTTCCTATGAGATCCGATGGCTAAACACACGTTAGACACATGTATATATATATATCTCTCTGTCAGGTTTTCTGTCAGCCGACCCGACCTAAGACCACCCGCAACAAGGGGTCCTTAGGGAGAATCCTTAAGGAAATATTAATTTTATAATCAATGGGTCCCATGAATAGTTAAGGATTTTAAGAATAAAATCCTTATGTAAGGATTGATCCGGATGGATCCTTACACTATTCATGGGTTCCACTGCCCACGTGTCAGTCCACGATTGGTCAGATTTTTTTATTTTAAGGAAATAATTCGAAAAATCCTTATATAATCTGAAATAGCTTTTTTCTTTTTTCCTAAAGATTCCTCCTAAATATTCCTTGTTGCGGATGCTCTAACCCTAACTTAGCGTGAAAGACTCCAACTCTCACCATGGGCGAATACAAGATCGAAGATCCTCTCTCCAGCAAATTTAATCGTAATCTCAGATAAAGTCAGAGATCAACACGCACTTATTCGAAACACTTGACAGTTTGAGTAAAAGAGACATTACGGTGTTATGTTTGTAACTCCGACTAACCTACCATTAACCCCTGATTGGCCAGCATCACTATTAGATGAAGGCGCATACTGTTTTGGTCAGGAAAGCTAAAGTGAAGATCCTTGTCTCAAAAGGCAATAAAGCCGATTTTGGGGTCGGAAGATCAGGGATGATACTGATTAAGTATTGGACTAGCTAGCTGTGGATGTACCTGTTTTGCTTGCCTGTATGCGTCACAAATGAGATTTTTGCAGCGGATTTATATCAAATTATTTGAATTCATTCACTATTTTAAACAGAAATTATTTCAGTAACTGTTGTTGGACCTCAAGTGGTCCAATCATGTGGACCAGCAGATGTTTCCAGCTGTAGATGCAGTTCTTGCAAGTGGTTTATCAGCTTCGTCTGATACTTCTTTTCCAGTACATGAAGATGGAGATATTGTGTTTCAACTTTCCACCAAATGTGCATTACATAGAGAATATAGAAAGTCGTATACCTAGAGTGGATCTCAACAAGATGTGTTATCAGAAGCACATCTTACTTCCGTGGAGAAATTCTGCTCACTGTGCTTCCATCAGCATCTGTAGATAAGTCTGAGGAGTTTAGTAACAGGTTCTAACAGCTTTGATTCCTCAACGGCAACTTCACTTGCTTCTGCGCCTCAGTTTTTCTTGCCTTAGAGTCAGATATCAGCAGTACTTCAGCACTTATTGTTGACCTTTGCAGAAGCTGGTGTTTTTGCGCATTGTTGAAGCATAACAAGTATCGATGTCTGGTGGTTCACAACTTGGCTTTTCTATTCTTGCTCACTTGGGAGTTGAGATCATTTTCTAAACTATGTTTGACATGTTCTTTTTTTCTTCCTGTAAGCGTTCTGAGGAGATGGGTCTCTTCTAGCTCTCTCTGGTTCAGCTTATGATTTATTACTCTGCAGATAGCTCACTTGCCTCTACTCTAACGTGATTAAGGAAGGTTTAAGATTACTCCGTGAGTTCCATGTATATTTAGTCTATTTTGCTATTCAGCCTGAACTATTACATGATGAATCCCACAAGTTTTCATACGTAATTTCTAACATCATTAATGATCGCTATAGAACTAGCTCCAGGTTGAGGCAAGACATGACAAGCAATTCAATACATTCCAACAGCTATCTCCCAAATATGAAGATCATGAAAAATCTTAACTCCATTGATGCGCCTAATCCCTCTCTCAAGCTTCTCAATATCTATATCGCGCACTAGTATACCAAATATGACCTTGAGCATTATAGGAGAGTCGCGGCAAGGGCAAAGGCCCGTGTAAATATGCTCATTGTATGTTAATAATGTTCATCTCTTTTGACAACGATTTCTCCTCATGACCACCCTTTAAATGTTGTTGGTTTCTTGTACCTTCAGAGGAGTGTACTGGCTGGCTGCTGGTAGGGGACATGTTATTGACTTATGGGATTGGCGGGGAAACGCCGGCCAAAGACCCCCAACAGCTTGAAATCCCCATTTAACAGGGATGGTTCAGGGTTCAGTTAGGAATAAGCAGAAAACATCTCCTGGGGCTCACCCCGTTGCCTTTTTTGACCAAAGTCTTGTGTATTGATGGGACAAAATCCTAACCATTATTTTAAGACAAGATGTATTTATTTAAGTTTTCAATGCACCGTTCGTCACTCATGACGTCAACACAACCAAAAAAAAAACAAACCAAAATTTGACCAAAAAAAAAAGATAAACCATAATCATTCGCTTGAAATTTCTTATTAATCCTAAAAACCGAAATCTAAACCGATATATGCAATGTTGTAAGCAATTTTTCAACTACAGTTTTATCAAACGGAACCGAAACTAAACAAATAACTCATGTAAACATATTCGTAAACCGGATTGCACTTGCTCTAGTTAAACCCGTATCATGTTGACTTTGCTTCTATAAGTAAAAGCCAAACTCAGAAATCAAGAAACAAGCTACACTGAGAAACAATGGCGGAGAGATCAGAGGAAGTGAAGCTACTGGGGATGTGGGCTAGTCCTTTCAGCCGCCGGGTCGAGATAGCTCTCACCCTCAAAGGTGTACCATACGAGTTCTCTGAGCAAGACATAGCCAACAAGAGCCCTTTGCTACTCCAATCAAACCCGGTTCACAAGATGATTCCGGTTCTTCTCCATAACGGTAAACCAATCTCTGAATCACTCGTGATCCTTGAGTACATCGATGATACATGGCAAAACAATCCCATCCTCCCTCAAGATCCATACCACAGAGCCATGGCTCGGTTTTGGGCCAGGTTCGTCGATGAACAGGTATGAGTTTGACTTCAAAACTTTCAATATTAATACCCGGTTTAGTTTCTAACCGGTTATTTGAGAATACTAGATTTATGTGACGGCTATGAAAGTGGTGGGGAAGGTGGGAGAGGAAAGAGACGTGGCGGTGGAAGCGACTAGAGATTTATTGAAGCTGTTGGAGAAAGAGCTTGTTGGTAAAAACTTTCTTGGTGGGGAAAGGTTAGGGTTCGTGGACATAGTTGCAACTTTGGTGGCGTTTTGGCTGATGAGAACTGAAGAGGTCGTTGGAGTCAAGGTTGTTCCTGTGGAGATGTTCCCAGAGATTCATAGATGGGTGGAGAATCTTTTGGACGTTGATGTCATCAAGAAATGTATCCCTCCTGAAGATGAACATCTCAACTACATAAAAGCTCGCATGGATAGCCTCAAACTCAAATCAGTTCAATAAATAAGTTCAATAAATAATAAAACCTCTTGTGTTGTGTAACAGTGTAAGAGTTTCTTTTAAAAACTTGTCTGAATGAGGAAGGTTTTGAGATTACTAAGTGATTTTTCATATGTATATTTACTCTCATTTGCTATTCAACCTGAACTGTTACATGATGAATCCCACAAGTTTTCCTACAGAAATTCCTAACATTAGTAATAATCTCTAAAGAGCTAGCTCCCGGTTCGGGCAAGACATGGCATGACAATACAATCCTCCCAACTGTTATCTCCCAAACATGAAGATCATGAACAACTTTAACTCCGTTGATACGCCTCAGCCCTCTCTCGAGCTTCTCTATGTCTACATCGCGTGGTGCACGCTCCATTAATATACCAAATATGTTTTTGAGCATTGGTATAGTCGCGGCAAGAGCAAAGGAAGAGAAAACAAGAGTGCATATCAAATCAACCAAAACCCATTTTGGTTTCACCCAAATTATCCCTCCACCGATCATAACACCAAGTGACTGAATCATATCCGCCATTGCGTGTAGATAAGCTCCTTGTATGTTAATATTCATCTCCTTCGACGACGACGACGGTTTCTCCTCGGAACCACCTTTTAATGGATCCATCTCCTCATCTTCCTCCTCCTTGTGAGAATGCTGATGATTATGATTATGATGATTGTGGTGGTGGTGGTGGTGGTGGCTATGGTTATGTCCTAACCAAATAACCATAACCAAGTTCATGAAAAACCCGAAAGCCGAGATCCCAAACATGATTTCACCATCAACCTCTCTGCTTCTACTAAGAAGTCTTTGAATGGCTTCATATATTATAACTCCAGAGACAAGCCATATAAGCTGAACAGACAAGAAAGCAGCTAACACTTCAAGACGTTTAAACCCAAAAGAGTTTCTCGGACTCGCTTCCCAGCTTGAGACCTTGATCGCCAAAAGAGAGACGCAGAGACCCGCCACGTCGGACAGCAAATGAGCAGCGTCTGTCATCACAGCGAGGCTGTTAGCCTTGTAACCTCCAACGATCTGTACCGACATAACGATCAGATAAATAAAGATGAGGCTGCTTAGTCTTGTTATGGATTCTTGGCGTTCTCTTGACTCGGAAACGCAATGTTCTTGCCTCGTAAACGCGCAAGAAAGAGGATTGGGCTCCTCTGTTTCTGGTGATGACTCGGTTTCTTCATCGTAGGGTTTCGAGATACGGATGTGTTCCAGTTCCATAAGCTGTTTCACAAGGCTAGCGTTAGAGAAGGAAAACACAAATTTGATCCTATCTCAAGAAAACGAACCTGAGAATCAGATGGAGAGGGGAAATGAATGTTGTCTTCCTCGGGAGTCTTGAGTTTCATGATATTATCTTATTGTTAGAGATAAAGAAAGACATAATAATCCTGAGAATGAATAGCGATTTGAAGGCAAAAAGAACAAGAAGTACCGATGATCCAGCAAATATGGGGAGAGAAGAAAATGAAACTTGAAAGAGTTTATAGATGTGTCTCAAAATGTAGGTAACGGTCGTCAAAGTTAACGGAATGTGGAATTTTCTTTTTGTTTAATGGAATCTTTTAAAGCGTTAAGTCGTTGTGGCTTGTGATTGATGAAAACGAATAATCTTTAGTGGGGAATGACGAAAATGGCGATAAATCTAAATATATGTGCCTTTGGGGGGTGTGTATTATACTATTATTAAAGGTGGCGTCAAACAAAATGGACTGACTCTTCTTGTTTTGAAATTTGGATCTCAATTCAACTAACTTTCTTGGATCTAATGTATTGGTTAGTAAAGCCGTGTTGTGTTTTTCGTGTCTTAATTTTCATATAACTTGGCTTAAGTCAGAAAGAAAGGTACTCTAGACTATCAATAAAATAAGTCTTCTATTATTTGTTTCGGTTGGGACTAAAATTAACATTTGGTATCAGTACAGTTTTACTTTTTACTTTTCATTCTCAATGTTTTCACCATTCCAGCAATAAAAACAAGAAAAAAAAAAACTCAAAGCAGAAAGTATTGAGTGTCAAGCTGATCTGGTACCAATCAAAACGTAAACTAAGAAAAAAGAAATGGTAAACCATTCTCCGGAGAGAGAATGTGAAAGTTTTGATGGTCCTGCGTTGTAATAATTTGATTGTAGACAGATTTGAATTCAGGTCTCGAAGGATTCATGGAACGCTATGCTACCACACGTAGTTAACGTAAGCTAAGAAACCAAAACCTTATGAAGTTTTTTCTATTTATTTTGTTTTCTTTTATTATATATGAAAAGAGGCAAAATAACTTGGAAAGAAAGGAACTCTGGGCTTCATTCAGGTGTATCCAGTCCAGGCTAGCTCAGGCGGTTGTGCAAGAAATTAAGAATCTGATTCAGCTTCGGTTGGATCCAATTTTGAGGGCTCAACGACTTCCTCCAAAAGGTAAAAAACTTTCTTCAAATTAACATTTTACTCCAAAAGCTTCAAATTAACATTACTCCAAAAGGTAAAAACTTTTTTACATTTTGTAGCAACATCACATGTTTGTAAGTGTAGTGTAAAACGTGTTTCTATATTTCCTGCTTCAGGTTTAGCTAGATCTTGGTCTTGTGTAGTTCATTGTAACGTCAAGAGAGTAAATTTAATGGAAGAACATAAATAATCTTTCAAAGCTATGTTACTTTTTTTGTGTGTGTGTTAGCACATAAATTAGCTCATGTTGCTTATGTGCAATAATACATTGAGAATTGCCTCACTCTATTTGTGACTGTTATTATGTAGCTCAGCTTTTTGATTATCTTTTTGGTTATTTGAAAAGTTGCTGCAGTTGTACACTGGCAAGAGGATCTAGAGACAGAGAACTACTCAACTGCACATTTGGTGATCTTAGTGGTTAGTAGAACACAGAGACTGTCTCGCAACAGAGTAACAAACCCAGGACTCTTCTGTGATGTTAGCTTCTCCATATTTGACTACAATGCTAATGTTTGTTTCTTCTCTTCGTTCTGAATACTATTAGATTCTTATGTCAAAACGTTTTTAGAGTCCCTAGTTTTATCACCATAGCTCCGTACTATTCACTTTCAAAACAAATCAGGTGGTGCAAATGTCACATATAAGAACATATGGTGCTTAAGGAAAAGAATCCGAGTAGTTGAGGATTAAAAATGAAAAAAGAAACTGTGTGTGCACGTGTGATAAAGACAAGAGATCTAAAAGAAAACTATACAACTTGGTGTCAGAAACAACTACAGAGTTGTCTGTCTCTCTTTGTTACTCACTCTCTTGCGTCTAGATATTGTTTATCTTCTCTTTCCTCATCTCTCTCTATCAATGGATTCCCTCGTTGAATCCGGTTGGCAGGTACCTTCTCCATTTCCTTCCTTCATCTCTGCCGACTTGTGTATACGATGTATCTGCCTAGTTTGATTGATTCTTGTCACCGCATTGGATTGTTGTGGTCCCTTTGTGCTGTTTGGTATCAGATCTGGTTCCGCATTAATAGCCATTTCGAACGTGATCACCACTTTGTTCTTGTTTTTGGAACTTGAGCTTATATATTTTTCTTGAAAGCATGATCATAGTCTATAGAGTACTCTATGGTTGATTTTAGTTGTTTCTGGACCAAATGAACTGATTCTTTATCGATTGTAAGCCAAGTCGCTAATCAGATGATTACTGGTTTTGCATATGAATGTATATAGCTGCCACTAATTACCTTTGTTTTTGGTGATAATGTAGTACCTTGTTACTAATTTCAGCGACTTCCAACTGTCGTGCCTCGGGAGTTTTATCGTCCATGAAACTGTCTTCTTCTTGTCTGGTCTCCCTTACATTTTCCTTGAAAGAACGGGTTTGCTAAGCAGTTATAAAATTCAGGTTTTGCCTCCTCTTCTTCTCGTATTTCAAGAGACTTCCATTGTACACTTTATATCCTTTTTTTTGTGATCATCAAGTGACCAGCATATGAATTCAAGAAAAATCTTTCATACCTATAGTGATAGACAAGTCTCTCTTGTCCTTCCCCAATTATTTTTGAATAATGTCAATGCAATTCTTTTTTTTAGACTCTTGTTTGGTCTTGTGCAGACAAAAAATAACACCCCTGAAGCGCAAGGAAAATGCATATCGTGGCTATTGTTTTACCATTCATGTGTAAACTTCCCTCTCATGATGTTCTCCTACCGTGTCTTCAAATTCATGGGCATGCGGAGCAGTTTTCCTCTGCCCTCCTGGTATTACAAGGTTCTTTAGTGATGTTAAAATCTTTCAGTTGGCAGTTAGGAAAATATATATATGTAACAAAAATGTTACCCTTGATCTGGTTTATGAAACCAATCTTTGGTGATTGCTCATGCAGGAAAGTGGTCTCTGCTCAAATCTTATTCTTCTTCATCATTGAGGATTTTGTATTCTATTGGGGTCATAGGATATTGCACACTAAATGGCTGTACAAGAATGTGCACAGTGTGCATCATGAGTAGGCTTATTCATTACCATATTTTGTTTATGTCCGCTATTGGCAATAAATGATACTATGGTGATACTTGCTTACAGATACGCCACACCGTTTGGTTTGACGTCAGAATATGCTCATCCAGCTGAGATTCTGTTCTTGGGGTTTGCTACCTTTATTGGTCCAGCTCTCACAGGGCCTCACCTAATCACCCTTTGGTTGTGGTTGGTGCTTAGAGTCATTGAGACAGTTGAAGCGCATTGTGGTTATCATTTCCCATGGAGTCCCTCTAATTTTCTTCCTCTCTATGGCGGGTAAGATCAAAACATAGCTGCTACATTTGATATTATGAGACGTTAACATAAATATACAATAATGTTGTGTTTGCAGTGCTGACTTCCATGACTACCATCATCGTTTACTCTACACAAAGTCTGGAAACTACTCATCAACTTTTGTCTACATGGATTGGTTAAATATCTCAACTCTGTTCTTAATTTAACAGAAGTCTTAGTTGAGTTAATTGCAGCTTGATGGACGACATGTAAAAAGGTTTCTTTATGTTTACTTAATCAGGATCTTTGGTACGGACAAGGGTTACAGAAAACTGAAGGCCCTAAAAGAAACATGACAACAAGCAAAAGCGAGGTTTTACTCTCAATAACTCTCCTTTCTTGCGTTTCTTGAATATTTTAAGCTTTAGTCATTGGAGCGTTTTGCCTTTGTTTGCAGCACTTTGCTTTCACAGTCAAAGCTGTTGGCCTGATCATCTAAGCCAGTTTCGATGTTTGAATCTTTAGTTACAGCTACTGCTCGTAGTTGCATTTAGTCCATAAGATCCAGTCTCATGTTTTTGCCTTGTGGCACAAACAAAGCACCTCCTACACGTATCTATCTAAAAAACTAAAAAGTAGAACTTCATTCCTTGCAATTTCTCCTTGGTTTGTTTGTGTTTTTTTTTGGCGTTTGTTTGTAATATTCTTGCAGAATAATTCCTTTTTGTTTGTGTTTTTTTTGGCGTTTGTTTGTAATATTCTTGCATTATAAAACAAATTTCTTAACCTTTTCGAGCATTCAACATTATAAACACAACTATATCGAAATTCCAGTTAGACACAAAATGTTTTGTTTACATGCTAATATATATAAATGTGTTTTAAGGAAAAGAGAAGCCATCTATAGTGGCACCTCCGTCAACGCAAATGCTTTGGCCTGTTATGTACGAAGCCGCAGGAACGCAGGGAAATGCCACAAACGATGAGACTTCTTTCGCTTCTCCAACACGTCCTATCGGTGTCCTACTCTCTATTTTTTCTTTAATATGTTCATCACTTCGCAAAAGCTGCGAAATTTTACATGTAACTTAACTAAACCCACAAGTAGTAGATAAAACTTTTCTCTTAAAACATAGTACAGAATGATATCTTACATTGACAGCCATAGGAGTTGTGATAAACCATGGACAAACTGAGTTAAACCTTATATTGTCACTTGTCCATTCACAAGCTACGAGCATCTTGTAGGTTTCTAAGAACATAATTATCGCACGGTTTCTTAGGAAATTCTTTTTTGTGTGGTAAAGAATAACGGGTCGTCACATGTCAGTGGAGTCCGCGAACAGTGCAAAAATTCCTCCAAGATCGTTCCATATAAGACGCACAAGAGCCGGTTTTTAAATTTTACTGGGACCCATCCCACTATTTTATTAGTTTTTGGTAAGACCCCCCCAATAAGAATCCCCGATAATTATATCATAAGGGCAGAGTTCTTATGGGAATATAAAAATTGTTTCTTAACTTTTAACTAAAATATTAAATTAAAAGGTATTTTTAAAAAAATAGTTTGTTAACTTTTTAGTTAAAAGTTAAGAAACAGTGTTTTATATTTCCTAAGAACCTCATCATAAGAAACCTGCAATAATAATACTCTAAGTTTCTAGCCAGCTGATTCATAGCTCCCGAATGTGTCCAATTATTAGTCTTTGAGAAATAATAATATAAATATAAATATTTTTAAAAAATTGAAATATTATTGAAGTATATTTTTATGATCACACCGCTTATGTTACTAAACAAGATTTTCAAAATTTTATAAAAAATTACAAAATTTTAAATTATAATATCATTTTTTTCTTTTGATATCTACACATTTTTAAAATTTTTGTTTAGTTTCATATTTTGATCATTATAAAACATTATATCATTTTTTATTTTTTATACAACTTGATTAAATACATTTTAACCAAATGACATAATGAAAATATATCTAAGATTATAATTTAAATATATACATATCTATTTTAAATAATCAAATTATTTATTTTATCTTAATTTTAACTAAAAAAATATTTATATTAAAATATTGGTATACAAATAAGAAAACCTAAAATATTAACGACTTTTTTTCAATATACTATAAATTAAAAATTTATCGCAGCACATTGTCTGGGAAAACACCGGTTAAGAAAATCCGTTTCCGCATTCCTATTTGTGGTTTGTTTCGACGTACCAAAGATACACACGAAATATAAATACAACTAGGTGTTTTCCTGCACCATGTGCAGTGATAAAATTTTTAAAATTTCATTATATTTAGAAGAAAATTTATTAATATTATATATTTTATTATTTTGACTAATAGTTAATATAAATTTGATTTAATTAAGCACAAAATTAATAAAATAAATAAATTTGTTTATTTTAAATTATATTTAATAATATATATGTAATCTAATTAAAATTCGGATCTTAGATTTTTTATCTAGGTTAAATGTATTAAATAAATTTGTATAAAATTAGTAAGAAAATTCATATAAAATTCGTAGAGTTATTAAAATTATTACTAAATCTATTTATAAAATTTATCAATATCTAAAAGAAACTAATGACATTAGGATTAAATTTTTTATTAAATTTCTAAAAGATGTAAAATTTTTTTAAAATATTAGTATTAAAAATTGTATAATTATAATATTAAAAGTAAATAACATTTTGAAATTTATAATTCATATTTTAGTATATTTATTTTTATTAATGATTTGATTTATGAGTTATTACCATATTTTAAGAAGTTAACCAAAAATATAAATCAACATTAACTGTAATGTATCAATTATTGTAATATTCTAAAAACTTACCAAATATGTATATTAACATTAAATATAAATGTACATGTCACAATGTTTTTAAACCCGACCCAGACACTGAACCGGATACTTTACCGGGTCACCGGGTTATTGGATCAACCACGGGTGAACCACGGGTCAATACGTTAATTAATTTTAATAAATAAATATATATATATTAACTATTAAAAATATAGGAAAAATTTCACAGTTCTTAAAACCATAGAAAATATTTAAATTTACTCTCTTTATTTTTTGCACATATAAAATATTTAAAATTAGATTAGTCTATTTAATAATTTTTTATAAAAAAATTAAGAGTTGAGACGTATAGTATATCATAACAAGTAAATCTCATAAATTTTAGATATCTATCATTATTTGATATATTTTCTTTAAGAGGCATAATGCAATGTTCATCAAAATCAATAAAAATTTTAGTCAATATTATATATGATTTTTCAAAATTAAATAAGATCAATAAATTTAATGAACAAAAAACATTTATTTATCAACATGCAAAATCAAGAAAATAAAATAAAAGCATGTGATTAGAATAAAATGAAATTTATATGATAAAAGTTAGAGCCTATAAATTAATATCAAATTTTATTTACCACATATGAAATCAACAAAAGTTTTAAAATAAAATTGAAGGAGATATAGAGTATATGTGATAGCACGAAAAAACTATAATTTATGAGAAAACTAAAAATTAGAAACTAAAAAACTAACTTCTTATTTTGGGTACACAAAAAATATTTAATAAAATATTTAAAAACATAACAAAAACTAAATAAAAATAACTTAGTGGTTCACCCGATGGTTTAACCGCTAGCCGGGTCACCAGGTTTAACGGTTTTTAGCGGAGTTTTAAATTAGTGGATATTTCTTAAAACCCAAACCGGATTACTTATCGGTCATCGGGTTTAGCGGTCAGATCGCGGGTCCGGGTCGGGCGTGAAAACACTGTCACAATTAATCGAATCATCATTATTAATGGACATATAATTATTTTGTTGGAGAAATTAATTGTGGTGATGACAATCTCAAAATCACTTCGCAAATAATATATAAGGGATGATAATTCTGAAAGAGATATAAGCAACTACGTCCAACGAAAACATATGGCTTTCTTTTCGTCAACCTTTTTATTCGGAGTAAACGTAAAGATACATAGAGACAAACGGAAACATCACAATCATCTATTGACCTCTTAAGGCAAAGACTTGAAAGATAAACCATTAATAGTGGCACCTCCGTCAACGCAGATAACCTGACCGGTTATATACGAAGCTGCCGGAAAACAGAGAAATGCAACAAGCGATGATACTTCATTTGCCTCTCCAACACGTCCTATTGGTGTCTTTGTCTCCACTTCTCTTATAAACTCTTCATCATCCATACACTAATTAAGAGATTTTAACATAACCGTTTAAAAAAAGAATCATAGCAATAAGAACAATTTGTATTTTATTTTATCTATTTATTGCCTTACAATGCTGGTTAAAGGAGTTGCTATGAACCATGGACACACAGAGTTAACCCTTATGTTGTCACTTGCCCACTCACATGCTAAGTTTCTTGCTAGCTGATTCATAGCTCCTACAACGCATAAAAATATACATATATTCTCAAAATTTATGTTGTCTTAGAAGGATAAGGACCATCAATGTTTTGAGTGTATGCACCTTTAGTAGCCCCGTATATGGATCCAACATTGATATGCACAACCCCAGCAGCAGAGGACATAAACACGATGCTCCCTGAACCCGAAGCTTTCAAAAGAGGATGCGCGAGCTGTGAGAGATGAAAAGCGGATTCGAGATTTGTTGCCATCAGAAACGAGAAGTCTTCTGCACTAAACTCTGTGGTCGGCTTTGCTATACACGTTCCCGCATTGTTTACCTATATACGTATATTTATATATACCCGAATCAAACACAATACACAACAACATCATTTGATCTTTTTTACCAAAAAAAAAAAAAAAAAAAAAAACATCATTTGATCTTTTTCTTGTACATAACCTTACAAGGATGTTGAGTTTTCCTTGGAAGAGAGAGGAAACGGTTTTCATGAGTTTCTCTCGTTGGACACGAGAAGAAACGTCGCAAACAGAAGTGGTAACCTGAAACCCTTTGGCTTGCCATTCAAGTAAGCTTTCTTGAAGCTGAGTTTCGTCTCTGGCACATGTGTGGACTCTTGCTCCCAACATGGCTAGTTCCTCGACCACAGCCTCTCTATTCACAGCACAGATGCAATATAAATTTATACTTCACTCAACGTTTAATTCTCTTTTGAAGGAAAGTGTTAATGGTAAATTAAGCATCAGTCTAATCAAAGATCATATATATAAGTCTATGATTGAAATGATAAATAAAATCAGTTTTCAAATTGAATAATTAGTATAGCATATGAAGTATGAGGAAATTGGACTGACCCGAGACCTTTGGAGCCACCAGTGACAAGAGCAGTCATGCCTCTAAGGCACCATCTAGAATTTTCTCTCGAGTTTTCTCTTGTCTCTGTCATTTTTGGTTATGAGTTTCTTCAACGCAGATCTCTTATCTTATAGAGAATATAATTGGTACAAGACGGCTAGCTACAGTATGAGGATATTACGTGACTGTTTTGAACTTCGAAACTAAAATTCAACATTATGACAGTCAATTTCTTTTTCTTTAAATGAACAATCTTCACAGAAATTTCCACATGATAATCACCTTTTTGGTTGAATGGAAAATCTTGCACAAATTTTCACATTATGATAAGTAAGCGGAGTTCACGGGTTTGGTTTTAGTGCCACATTGGGTTTATTCCTTCAATTATTTGTCTACTTCTTTTTCAAAATAAATTTCCACTTTTTATTTGTTACGTTTTTTGTCCTATTTTATTCTGTTTTAGAATATTAATACTAATAAATTTGATAAAAACGAAAATGGACCACATTTACAATTTTTTCTGAATAAATAAATTTTAAAAATGAACATTCTCTTTATTTATTTGAACCACATTTCTATAGGAAATGTTACGCTACATATTTAACATGTAATATGTATTGGCCTACAAAACTCGACAAGGAGCCATACAATCCAACAAAGTTGGCAATAGCCTCTTAACCTTAAAATGGAACGACGGTTACCTAGGCAGGACGTAATACAAATGTTACTCTAAAAATGTTAAAATTACTGTACACAAAATTAACACCTTGGACAAACCTTTTAATGTTGTGTGGTGTAAATTTTTTTTTCTGAAAAAGGGCTGTTGTGCAAAGTAAATTTTAAAATCAAAATGTGATTATTTGCATATACCTTCTACGATTATGTGAATCTTGAGAAAAATCAAAACTATTTTGACATATAATTTTATATTGAAAAAAATCAAACAGTAATTTTGTCATTCATTCAAAAAAACATAAACGAAAGAAGGCGTACAAACAGAGCATGAACCCTTTTTTTTTTTGAAACACATAAACAGAGCATGAACCACTCTGCAGAAACAACAGCAAGAAGTAGAATCAAAACAAACATTTTTTTAAAAAAATGAAGTTAATTCCCCGAAAAAAAAAAAAAAAACTGAAATACTCTTCCCTGGATTTGGATCGCTACTCTAGTATATGTCCGGGAGAATAACACGAGTTGACCTGTTAGAAAGAAGAAGATAATGGAAGAGACATCGAGTGTTAGAATCTTGACACTTAACAAACCAAAGCAGCTGAATGCTCTGTCCTCTAACATGGTATTAAATCTTTCCCCTTGTTGGTTTTTCCTCCATGGCCTACATATTTGGCTTGAAATATTCTTCAGATCACTCGGTTGCTGCAAATGTCCCTTGCATACGAGGAGGACCCTAGTGTCAAACTTATCATCTTATAGAGATTATAATTGACAAAGGCGGTTAGATCTGAGAATATTACGTGATTGTTTTGAACTTTGCAAACCAAAATTCAACATTATGATAGTGAATTTCTTGTTTTTTCAGTGGACTAGCTTTACAGAAAACTACACACTATAATACTGTAATCACTTTTTTTTGGGAAAATTGCCAAAAAGGGACAAAATAACTATACTATTGTCCCCTTAGAACAAAATCAACTTTTGGCATGTTTGGACCTTCACTACCCTTTTAGTCTTTGAAAATTCATATTAATTTTTTTACAAGGTAAAAAATTAGGGAAAAATAGTAAACTTGATGTAGATAAACATGTGCATCTAAGAAAAATAGTTTTGTATTCAAAAGATGTTTAAATAGTAAATTCAAAAAATGGGGTAAAGGTGTTAGTATGTAAGATCTACCATCTACGACAATGTAGAATATATAATCTAACAAATTGTCAATGCTCTAAACACAGTAGGATGCACAATATAGCATAAACAAACATAACTACTAAATCAGAATATGTAATCTACCAAACCTATATAGTCTACATATTTGGTAGATTGTAAGTCATAAAAACACACATATTATCTAGCATCGTAGGAACTACATTCTTCCAGATTTCTTTTTATCTACAATCGTGGTATATCATATCTTACTTTATCGTCTACCTTCTATATTGGTAGAATGTAAGTTCTAGAAAATTTTTAAATAAGATCCGAAAATCTAGCCAAAAACGGTTATGAAATATTTTCTAAATCTTTTAAATATTTTTATTTCCTTTTAAAAAATAGTTACTAATTAACAAAAAAAAAAATAATATCGCCCACCATGAGGTTCGAACCCTCGACCACAAGGTCAAGAGCCTTGAGCTCTACAAACTGAGCTAGACGGGCTTTGACGTTTTTACTTTCCTATGAATTTTACTTAACGTATATTATGTTCAGTAAGTTCATTTAGATTTCCGTTTTCAAGTCTTACATGCTACTAACTTTAAGTTTTCTGATTTTTTTAAACACAAATAGAACTAGATTTTAACAGCGTAAATGGATGCTGACATATGTGCATGTCAATGATTAAAAGCCATCATATTGACGAACCTATTAGTTTTGGAAATTGGAAGAGGCCTCAAATTTCAAGCTCAAATCATCATTCATAGAACCTTTTATCTAAACTTTGATCAGAAAACCATAACAAAAGAAGAGAACTTCCTGACTATGCAAAAGAGAATGCAGACTAAGTCATATGAAGCATGAGACAGAATGAGTAAAAGAGAGACCCTTCATGACTGCAGACTAAAACACCAAAATTAGAGTACATTCTCTAATTCTACAAGTTCTGAAACTGTGCTTAACTGCTACACAACAAAGCACCAAGCAAAGCTTTCTCACCATCGTTTCACTAATTTAGCGTCTCTTCTTGTTGCTCCTTTTTGATGCATTGGACTTCGATGAAGGTGTTGCTACCAAGTGTACGAACAAGACCACCATGGAGATCACTGAAACAAGCGTATACCGTCTTTCTTGCTGCTGACCCACGTATGACAGGCCTGCAAGTGCTCACAAGATAAGAGTTGTAACTAAGAACTCTCTTGATATCTTCCAAGGAAAATAAATTAAAATAAGAAACTCACATGTGTGGAGGCCTCATTTTAGCCGCCAAGTGTGGAGAGAAAAGCCTAATAGTTCTTATAAACTTTCATTAAAAGAAGCCGCAAAGCTACAAAAAAAACAATGTCTTTAAGCTTCAAGAACACCCAATCGACTAAGAACACGCACACACTACTACAGCAGCTACAATACTTGCGGTTCAATGCTAAGCGAGAAGAACCTAACATCAAAGCCGGATATCAACCACTGTATAAAAAGGAGTCTTAAATCTCTCCATACTTGCCATGAGAAGCCTCAATCGAAATTGCAGAGCAGATATATAAAACGTAGAAACTAAACGAAGTGACATTACCTGTCGTTAAGGAAAGCTATACTTCAGGCAGTAAAAGCAGCACCCACAATAGCCGATGGTCTTGTAATCAAAGCAAGACCTAAGTCAAAACAAAAAAATATGTTAACAAACTCTACAAGAGCTTAAAATAAACAAAAAAATCCTCAAAAATACAAACTTTTCACTAACCCATAACAAAAATAACCAGGATAAAGTAATTCGTCCTATAGCTGCAACAATAATGAAACAAACATAAGATCAAAATATCCAGAATTGGAAGCGGAAGAAAGAAAAAAAAAGATAATATAATTACTAGTAGAGATTGCATTTGAGACACGAATCTAGAGACGAACTCTCCCAATGAACAAGGAGGCGTCGACCACTCCACTTCTCGTAGAGCCTCTATCACATCCTCAGCAGCTACGTTCTCCCAATCCATAACCCCCTCTCGATTCACTAATTAATTTCTTTAATTTGTCATATAAATATTAAATTTAAGGACAAAACAGGATTTTCATTATTATTTATACTATAGGGACAAGGATTGTGAATTTAATTCTAAGGTGACAAGATTAACATTATTTCATCCCTTATTGGCAATTTTCCCCTTTTTTTTTGTGTTGACTGGGAAATTTTTCAGATCCACGGCTATAATTAAGGCCACAGGGGTTTCTTCCATATTGATTTTTTTTCTACTTCTTTTAAAGAGTTTTCCATCTTTTATTTGTTACGTTTTTATTCTCATTTTTTTCTATTTAAAAATATAATTACTAGTTTAAAGTTATAAACACAGAAATGAATCATAATTATCAAAACAAATAATCTTGAAAATAAATGAATCTTAAATATGAACATTCTTTTTCCTTATTTAGACCGCCATTTTATGTAGTTGCATGTTGTATCTACCCCTCATTTTTTTTTTTTTTTTGATCTACCCCTCATTTTATCCCGTTGACAAAAAATGTTTCTCTTTTAAAATTGATATATTAGAACATGTCGTTGGATTTCCCAGATCCAGATTATCCAAACTCTATAAGCTACATATAATTTAGTACTTTTTTTTTGTTAGGAAACTGAATCAAGGTTTATATAAGTTATTTTAAAATGTTATTAAATTATTGTATATAGAGTTTAACATATTTGCCAATGTGGTAAATCTTGTGTGCAGTAATTTTAACATTTAAATGTAACTATTTTCATGAACAATTTAAAATTATGTGAGTCGTAGTGACAATCAAAAGTATTTTGATATATATAATTTTTATAGTGAAATTAAATAATAAATTTGTCAAATTCATTAAAAAAACAAAAGAAAGTAAGAAAACAGAGCATGAACCATTCTGCAGAAACAACATCAAGAAGTAGAATCAAAACAAACAAATTATTATTTTTTAAAAATGAAGTTAACTCCTAGAAAACAACAAAAAAAAACTAAAATACTCTTCCCTGGATCTGGATCGCTGCTCTAGTATATGTCCTTGAGGATAACACAAGTTTGATCCGTAGTAGAAGATAATGGCCTCTCAATCTCACTCTCAGGTTTTAGTAGAAGAGACATCGAGTGTTAGAATCTTGACACTAAACAGACCGAAGCAGCTTAATGCTCTGTCCTTGAACATGGTATTGAATCTTTCCCCTTGTTGTTTTTTTTTTCCTCATATGGTACACATTTGGCTTGAATTAGTCTTTTCTAGATCACTCGGTTGCTTCAACTGTTCCTTGCATATGAGGAGGACCCTAGTGTCAAACTTATCATCCTAAAGGTACAATGTCAGTATCTTTATCTCTTTCCGTTTATGCATATGAGGAGGACCCTAGTGTCAAGCAAGTGTATAAACTTTGGCACAGGGTCAGGGAAGAGCTTTTTGTGCCGGTGGTGATGTTCCAGCTGTTGTTCGTGACATCAGACTAGGCAAATGGAGACAAAGTGCTGATTTCATGTCACTTGAATATACTCTCAATTATGTTATTGCCACTTATAGTAAACCTCAGGTATCTCAGTACTCTCTCTTCTTAGTGATAGTGTATTATATTAAGAGCTCATTTATTCGTTTTGAAAAATAAAAAACTAGGTTTCGATTTTGGATGGTATTGTCATGGGAGGCGGAGCTGGTGTTTGCGTCCATGGTCGATTTCGTATTGCAACTGAGAACACGGTATTCTTCTTCTTACAAAACATCTCCGTGGATGGCAATTAGATTGGTGACATTGGTCTAAAACAGAATATTGTACGGTATTCAATATCTTTTGAGTGTTCTCCAAGGTTTTTGCCATGCCGGAGACAGCGCTAGGGTTCTTTCCAGACGTAGGGGCCTCCTACTTCTTGTCAAGGCTCCCTGGATTTTTTGGTACCAAACAAAATTCTTTTGTTTATTGCATCTCCTTCTATAGTTTTGAGGCTACTCTATCTATCTCATCCTTGATGTCTTTCTTGCAAAAAGGGGAGTATGTTGGCCTCACAGGAGCTAGGTTAGATGGCGCCGAAATGCTTGCTTGTGGTCTTGCAACTCATTTTGTTCCTTCAACGGTATCAACTTCCTTTGCACTATAGTTATTATATGTCTTCATAATATACTCCGGGTTGATGATTTGTGATGACTTTTACAACTTATGGTCAGTATATTTAATTTTCTTAGTGTCTCTGACTTTTTGCACTTTTGATTTCCTTCTGTTTATATAGCTATAGAGATAAGTATGTATAGATTAGAGATAAGGATAACTATAACTTAGTCATTATCCTCACATGTATTTCATTATCATTAGCTCGTCAATCTTGTATATATACGAGTCATCGTACGTTAATAACAACAACACTTTTCACCCTATTTCATGGTATCAGAGCAGAATCGATCTTTGACCTAAATATTTTTCGATTCTCTTCTTCTTCTTTCTTCCGCTTTCTTCCGCTTAAATCCTACTACCTTACCCTAATGGCGACTTCGTCAAATTCTTCCTCTACTACTACTACTACCTCTTCTTCTATGGAGAGATCTTCTGATCCCTACTATTTACACCCTTCAGATAATCCCGGTTCTCTTATCACACCTGTGTTACTTAAGGGGGATAATTATTCTGAATGGGCTGTGGAGATGTGGAATTCTCTGCAAGCAAAGCAAAAGATAAGTTTAATCGACGGTACTATACAAAAACCGACGACTAATCCTGATCTTGCGCGCTGGACGTCTACTAACTCCATGATCGTTGGGTGGATTCGCACTTCGATCGATCCAAAAGTTCGCTCTACTGTTTCTCACGTTGCAGATGCCTCCAAGCTGTGGGAGTCACTTAAGCAACGCTTCTCTGTCAAGAACAGTGTCCGCAAACATCTCGTGGAAGACGAGATTACTAATTGTAAACAAAACGGACAGTCAGTTCTTGAGTATTACGGACGCCTTTCTAAGCTTTGGGAAGAACAACAAACATTCAAAACCACTACACCGTGCACTTGTGCTGCGTCTACTGAGCTTGATAAGGAGCGTGAGGATGCTAAGGTTCATAAATTCTTGTTTGGATTGGATGGAGTTCGCTTTGGTTCTATTCGGTCTCTAATCATCGATGAAGATCCTTTGCCTGACCTCAACATCGTCTACTCTCGAGTTATAAGAGCTGAGCAACACATAACCAACACGCGTTCTGATGAGATCAAACAAGACGCCGTTGGTTTCTTAGCCAAAACAGAGTCCTCTCCTTCCGCTTTGTCTTCATCTGTTGCTGCTACTACTTATCGGAATCGCGATACTAATCGTTCTTGTACACACTGCAAGCGCACCGGACATGAAGCTTCTGAGTGCTTTCTGTTACATGGTTACCCGGAATGGTTTCTCGAACAACAACAACGTTCTGCTTCGCGAGGAACTTCGGGCCCAAGTAACAGAGGCCGTGGCGGTCGTCTCTCCAATTCCGGTGGACGCGGTCGTGGTCGTTCTACACCTCCATCTGCAGCAGCTGCTACTACGTCTGCTTCCTCTACGTCTGATCAAATTACAGCCTTGATCAACTTATTGCAGAATCAACAAACTCAGCTCTCCGTCGACCGTATCTCTGGTAAAACACATGTTTCTGATGTTATCTTAGATACCGGTGCTTCGCACCATATGACAGGAAATCTGTCTCTACTACGTGTGCCATTCCGATTACTCCTTCTCCAGTCACCTTTCCTGACGGAACAGCTTCTCAAGCTACTATGATTGGAACATTGCCGTTGAGCAAGGATTATTTCCTTAGCAATGTCTTGTTTGTTCCAAATTTTACTTGCACCCTAATCTTCGTGGCTCGACTTCTTAAACAAACTGGGTGTATTGCTATCTTTACTGACACTTTGTGCTTACTGCAGGACCGTTTTACGAGGACCCTGATTGGAGCCGGTGAAGAGAGAGAGGGGGTTTACTACTACAAAGGAGTCACAGTCGCACGTTCAAATCAGACACGTCGAACCACCCTATCACCTACTGTTTTGTGGCATCGTCGACTTGGACATCCTTCTACTAAAGTGCTTTCTACATTACCCGCGTTTTCTGATACTAAAGTTGTTTTGGATGACACACATTCGTGTGATATTTGTTTTCTTTCTAAACAAACTCGATCTGTTTTTCCTGAGAGTATTAATAAAGCTTTGGAACCTTTTGCTTTGATTCATGTTGATGTCTGGGGTCCCTATCGCACTCCTGCATCCTGCGGGGCAGTTTATTTTTTAACTATTGTCGATGATTACTCTCGTGCTGTTTGGACTTATTTGATGTTGGAAAAATCTGAGGTTTCCGGTTTGATCAAAAATTTCTGCGCCATGTCAGAAAAACAGTTTGGCAAGATGGTTAAGACTATCCGATCAGACAATGGTTCAGAGTTCATGGTACTCACTTCGTTCCTGCAACAACAAGGTATCCTGCATCAAACTTCTTGTGTTAACACACCTCAACAAAACGGGCGTGTTGAACGTAAGCATCGTCACATCCTTAATGTTGCCCGAGCTCTTCTTTTCCAAGCTAATCTTCCGGTAACCTTCTGGGGTGAGAGTATCCTTACTGCTGCTTACCTAATAAACCGTACTCCAACACCTCTTCTTCAAGGCAAGACACCTTACAGTCTTCTTTACGGATCTGCCCCGTCCTACGACTCCCTAAGAACCTTTGGGTGTTTAGCTTACGCCCATCGCCAAGATCGTACTAAAGATAAGTTTGGCCACAGGAGTCGAAAGTGCCTCTTTGTCGGCTATCCATATGGGAAAAAGGCTTGGCGTTTATACGATATCGACGCTAACACATTCTTCGCCAGTCGCGATGTTATCTTCGTTGAAGATCAGTTCCCTGGCTGTGCGCATGATACTGATGCTTCCCCGCCCTCTCTACCGTTACCTGCTCCGTTTATTGATGACTGGGATGTGTCATCATCACTTCCTATTCCTGTTACTCATACACCTGCACCTACTTCTCCCTCACCTACAGCTGTTACTTCGCCTTCTCCCTATACCCCTACCTCTCCCTCACCTGCACCTGCACCGACTACCTCACCCGCTTCTTCTCTTCCACCTATACCTACGACATCCTCCCCCATTCCTGATACTACAGAAACAACCTCTTCACCAACATCGTCCTCTACACCTTCGCCTCAGCCATCTTCCCCTATCACCACATCTCCTGCTACTTCTTCTCCTGGTCTACCCGAACTCCTTGGTCGTGGTCACTGTGTCTCCAAACCTTCTATTCTCCTTAAAGACTATGTTGTCAACGCTACTCGCTCTACATCACCCCCCTCTCTCGACACATCGGTTTCCTCTCCAGGTTCTCCGCTTACGGTCTCAGGTACACCATATCCCATCTCTGATTATCTCTCCCGAGCTAACTTCTCTGCAGGACATATGGCATTCCTTGCCGCCATAACTTCTAATGTTGAACCGCGAAGCTACAGAGAAGCTTCTCTTACCGATGCCTGGAATGAATCTATGTCTGCTGAGTACGCTGCTCTCGAGGATCTCCATACTTGGGACGTCGTTTCTCTACCGCCTGGGAAGAAGCCAATTGCGTGTCAGTGGGTCTACAAATACAAATATGACTCTAATGGCAACATTGTTCGCCATAAATCTCGGGTCGTTGCTTGCGGGAACAGACAAAAAGAGGGACTTGACTATACAGAAACCTTTGCTCCTGTCGCCAAACCTACTACTATTCGCATGCTTTTGCAGATTGCTGCTGCTAAGAAGTGGGACGTCCATCAAATGGACGTTCACAACGCATTTTTACATGGTGATCTCGACGAAGAAGTCTATATGAAGTTTCCTCCTGGTTTTGAACATCCCGATTCTACTAAGGTTTGCAAGCTCAGGAAATCAATTTATGGCCTCAAACAGTCTCCTCGTTGCTGGTTCTCCAAGCTTCGCACGGCATTACTGAAGTATGGCTTCAAACAGAGCAAGGCAGACTATACACACTTCTCTTTTGTTCGGGGTACTACGACTCTACACATTCTCGTATACGTCGATGATTTTATCATCACCAGCAATGATCTCTCTGTTATGCAGCGTTTCAAGACCTACTTGAGTGAGTGTTTCCATATGAAGGACTTGGGCAAGCTTAAGTATTTTTTGGGCATCGAGGTGGCCCGTAGTCACGACGGCATTTTTCTTTCTCAACGTAAGTATGCCTTGGACATCATCGCTGAAGCCGGTTTGCTTGGTGCTAAACCCTCGTCCGTTCCTATTGCTATCAATCATAAGCTTGCTCTACAAGTTTGTCCTCTCTTCGCGCAACCTGAGGCCTATCGCCGACTCGTGGGGAGACTTATTTATCTTTCTTTTACTCGTCCGGATATTAGCTACGCTGTTCATATTCTCTCCCAATTTATGCAAGCACCTCTCCAGGTTCATTGGGATGCAGCTCTGCAAACCGTTCGCTATCTTAAAGGTTGCCCAGCTCAAGGTATCTTTCTTCGGTCCGACTCGGATCTTACAGTTACAGCCTATTGTGATTCTGATTGGAATGCTTGTCCTCTCACTCGTCGATCCTTGAGTGCCTACATTGTTCTTCTTGGTTCTTCCCCTATATCATGGAAGACTAAGAAACAAGACACTGTCTCTATGTCTTCCGCCGAGGCTGAGTATCGCTCTATGTCCTATGCATTGAAAGAACTCAAGTGGATTAAGAGGCTTCTTGTTTCGTTTGATCTCAAGCACGTTAATCCGATGAAGTTATTTTGTGACAGCAAAGCCGCCATTTACATGCTTCGAATCCTGTGTTTCATGAGCGTACTAAACACGTCGAGTCTGATTGTCATGCCGTTCGCGATGCTGTTGAGGCTAGGTCGATCACTATGGAGCATATCTCAACCAAAGAGCAACCAGCAGATCTTCTTACCAAGCCGTTGCCTTCTCCAACATTTCGTTATCTATTGTCCAAGTTGGAAGTTCATGATCTTTCACCTCCAACTTGAGGGGGGGTATAGAGATAAGTATGTATAGATTAGAGATAGGGATAACTATAACTTAGTCATTATCCTCACATGTATTTCATTATCATTAGCTCGTCAATCTTGTATATATACGAGTCATCGTACGTTAATAACAACAACACTTTTCACCCTATTTCAATAGCTACTCTTTGGTTGTATAAGTATTGTTACTTAGTAAGGTTACTCAATGCCACAGAGGCTGGCTGCCTTAGAAGCAGATCTTTGTGGAGTTGGTTCAAGTGATCCAGTTACCTTTGCCTCAACAATTCTCGATACATACACTCAACATCCAAATCCGAAACATCAGAGTGCTTTCCATAGGCAAGTGCTATCTCGTTTACTTCTTACTTGTACAAATACAATTTATATATTATATTATTCATCATGACTAACAATATTACAAGTATTATAAACTTCTACCAATGTATTGGTGTCATTTTTCATTCTTACATGATCCATGGAAATTATCTGTCTATTTACTACTCTTTATGCAGGTTGGATGTTATTGATAGGTGCTTCTCCAGAAGAACAGTCGAAGAAATTATATCTGCACTTGTAAGTTTTTGCCTAGCTATCTTTGTTTTTTTTTTTTTGCCTAGCTATCTGCGCTTCTGTGTTGATCTGGTGATTTGAGTTACGATTATGAGTTACGATTTTGAGTTAGGAAATAGAGGCCACACATAAAGCAGATGATTGGATCTCAGCTGCCATTGGAGCATTGGAAAAAGCTTCACCAGCAAGTCTTAAAATCTCTCTTCGATCGGTTCGTTTCCAAGATGCATCACAAGCATGCAATGATGGGAAAGATAAGTTGACTGTGAATTGTGTGTATAAATTTCAGATAAGAGAAGGACGATTGCAAGGGGTGGGAGAGTGTCTTATTCGTGAGAATAGAATGGTGTCTCATGTGATGAAGGGAGCAATAAGCAAAGATTTGGTGGAGGTTTGTTTTTTTTCAGTTTTCCGGATTCAATTGTTTGTAGTTGTAGGTCATAATTACAATTCCTTTGTGCAGGGGTGTAGAGCAATATTGATAGACAAAGATAGGAGTCCAAAGGTGTAACAAAGCTCTCCTTTTATGATTTGTGGTGATTTCATTAATTCTCTGTTTATGTAACGCCGTACTTATATTACAGTGGGAGCCAAGGCGACTGGAGGAGATGAAGGATAGCATGGTAGAGCAGTACTTCAAGCGAGTTGAAGAAGAGGATGGGTGGGAGGATCTAAAGCTTCCTCCAAGAAAACACTTGCCTGCTTCAGTGATCGCAAAGCTGTGAAGTTGACAAGGTGATGAAGCTCATCTTGCATCGCGTAGACGGAAGCTACCCTCCAAATCCTTAATTATTTCTATGTTGCTATATTTCCATGCTCGACACTAAATATAAACGAGTACCTTATTGAGTAACATGCAAATGTCTTATAGGTTTTTGGTATTTTGGTTCGCTTCGTTGCTTCATAACGATCGCATTAACTAGGAGCACGTAAGGCAAAATGCAAAACAAGAATTAATGTATTGAGAGATAGCACCAAAGCAGATGTTTTTTTTCTTTTTTTGACAAATCACTAAAGCAGATGTTCCAAAAAAAAAGAAAATAGAGTTCTGTTTTACCTTCAGTAGTTTTCCATTTTATTTATCGTCATAAATGCATTAGATTAGATCACCAATAACAACAGTATAAAGTATTAAGACAATTAGGGTTTTTCTCTTATGATCCAAAAAAACACGGATTTAAACCAAAAATAAAAGCAGGCGAGCGGTCATGCCTTTAAAATTCCAACTTCTCTGTTCTGTTATAGCCATTGATGTGAATGGTTTAGAATTTTCCATTTAAAATTCAAATCCACCTACACTCAAATTAACACAACATGTGGTCACCTGAGCTTTCACATTCTCTCTGTAAAAAATAGTTTATCATTCTTTTTTACTATATATGGAAGTTCTCCCACAGACGCAAAATCAGCTTTTGAAAATTCCAAATTAAGAAAATAGCATTTCATATAAAGAGTCAATCTTTGTGAACTACCATTAGACCACCAACACATTGATAAAGAAATATAAACAAGTTATGTCTTTTACTTATGTTCTATATGCATATATATAAGTTTAGAGAAATACCCTCACGTAATTAACACTAAATAACATTTTATCTTAAATAGCAAATAAATAGAAAATCCTTAAATTAATATTCATTAAATAGTAAATGACAACTATAATCCTACTTATAACTAAGTGATTAACTAAATATATTTAAATATTTTAAATTTTAAATTTTACAATATAAAAATAAGAATTATAGAATAAATATGTATTTTACATTTGAATTCAATGCTTGGTGAGTATAATTTAGAGTTTATTATTTTTGGTGTGGGACTATAATTTAAGCTTAGAATTATTTATTTTTTCTTTTCTCTTTTTAGTAAATACTCTTTTGAGGATTTTTTCATAAAAATAAAATTAATGCTATCGATGGGATTTGTCATATTAATTCAACCCTTGTACCCAATAATTGTAATACATAAAATAATTCATAGACAATCGTCATTATCAATAAGGTAAAAAAGTCACCGTGGCAAAAAAAAGGTAAAGAAGTCAAAGAAAACGCACAACGCATTCAACATCTTCAATAAATTTTCCATTGTGTTCATCGTCATAAATGCACTAGATTAGATCACGAATAACTGTTCTATATTAGAAAAATATTCAGTGGTAATATATGTAAAAAATATCCACCTGCGTGGTAGTAAGACCTAAATAACATGGAAAATACCCTTCCAAAAAAGTGAAAAGTCAGGTCTTAGGCATTGATTGATAACCATGCGTAATGGCGGAAGGATTTATGAAACGCGATTCCGCAAGAATTTTGCCAATCAACGAAATGTTGCGGAATGAAAAAAAAACGCAAAAACGCAAACTTGCGTTTTTGCTGACAAAAATATAAAGAGAAATTTTATTAAGTGGAAAAGTGAATTTTAGTAGATTATGGTGGGAAGGTTTACAAACTAATATTTTCATATTATTAAATTATATGCTAATACTATCTTAAAATATAAAATACATATCAATAATTTTAATGATAAATAATTATGTTGTAAATAAAGTTCTATTATAATTTGTATATTAAAAAATGTCTATTGTTAAAATGTATTGAAAGATATGTTAGATATTTATAATAAAAACTAAAATGTT
>CAKOAT010000002.1:803062-834389 GCA_932364175.1 Eruca vesicaria subsp. sativa
CAAATTTTTCCACGACTTAATTAATTTTTTCCGCAACTTAACTATTATTTCCGCGATTCTGCGATTACGCGATGGTTACCAATCGGAGCCTTAGAGCACCCTCATCAATGAACTAATAGGGGAGGTTCATAAAAAAAAAATTAATTTTTTTCTTTTTTTATTTGTTTATTTTTAAAAAAAATAAAAAATAAATAAAAAAATATGGACCAATCGTGGACCGCCACGTGGCATGGGGCCCGCGGAACAGCGGTGAACCAGGTTCATCCCAGTGATACTCAGCGAGCAAGGTTCACAGTTTTTATTATATTTTATTTTTTTTGTTTTTTCGTTTTTGTGTGAAACCCCCATTGAACCTTCAATGGGGGTGCTCTTACGTTCAATTCTTGAGAAGGGTCTTTGAAATGCTCATTCCGGCCCATGAAGGGATGTTTACGTTTTTTGGTACAGAACTTCTTGATTAATAAAATATCTGTTAAACAACATGCAAATAATAGAGGGAAGATAGTGATAATATTGAGTTCAGAGGAGACAGTTAACCAAACCATCATACAGTATATTGAATTCTCAAAGAGTACCAATAGTAATGGAAACTAGATTTCTTATTTTTGGTTTTTATTAATGATAGAAAGGAAATGTTTAAGCAAAACCCAACATCAATTTGAAATATACTTGTACGCTGCATCACCACACACAAAAGTCCGAGCTCATGCATTTGGCTGATAGGAGAAACCATTGACAGTGAGGCCTCCATCAACACAAATGGTCTGACCAGTAATATATGAAGCTGCAGGTAAACACAGGAACGCTACAAGTGATGCAACCTCTTTTGGCTCTCCAGCCCGACCAAGTGGAGTTCTGTTCAACAAACTCTTCTCGTAACCAGCGTCTTTGAAAAACTGGTTGTTCATAAGATTGCAAGACACAAGAATGAGAACTGCGTGGCGTTAACTGAAAACTAAAAAGGAAAAAAAAAAACTGAAGGGTGTCTTTGATTACAGGTTGAGCCATAGTAGTATTGTTGACAAAATTAGGAGCAACAGAGTTGGTTCGTATGCCATCTTTTGCCCATTCACACGCCAAATTTTTGGCTAGTTGATTCAAAGCTCCTGCATACACACACAAAGAAAAATGATAAATCATATATTTATTAAGTATCCCAAAGAAAATTATACTAAACGTTACACAGATTTTACAGAAAAAAAAGGATCACATCAACTAGCCTTTGGAAGCAATTTTGGAGAAATTAAGTATTATCAATCGAGCTAGTTAAATAGTTTTAAACGAATTCTGACACTGGGATCATATATAATTGCGAAAAAGTGCTTGCAGTTACTATAATGGGAATCTCATATATAAATTATATGATCTGGAATAATATATATATACTACAACTCTACAAGTGCAAATCTAACCATTCCAGCTATAAATTTTGACGTACCATTTTAAACCAACTTATTAACGTTAACTCAAGACATAATTCATTTTTACCAAACATCATTTGGGAATAATACAAGTGAAAATTCGCCTAATCAAATACATGGAGTTCGTATTAACATGTCGAAACATTCACAATAATATTGCGTCAAGTATAATCTGTATACCTTTCGCCAGACTATAGATGGATCCACAGCACATTGATACAACCCCTCCAACAGAGGAAATCATAACAATGCTTCCAAATCCAGAAGCCTTCAGGAGAGGATGTGAAAGCTGGCTAAGATGATAAGCAGACTCCAAGTTTGTTGAGATTTGGAACGAGAAATCGTTTGCGTCATAGTCGGTTGTTGGCTTAGTGTGAACCACACCAACGTTATTCACCTATGTTGAAAAAAGACTAACATAAATCTTACTATATTTTTTCCAATGAAAATATGCTTAATTTCTTACAAGTATATTCAGCTTGCCATCAAATTTCGTTGAGACGGTTTGCATAAGTGTTTCTCTCTCTGGACGAGAGGATACATCACATATTGAACCACTCACTTGAAACCCTTTCTTTTCCCATTCGCTTAAACTCTGATTGAGCAGTGTTTCAGATATGTCGCACACATGGATTCTAGCTCGAAAACTGGCTAGCTCCTCTACTATTGCATGCCTATAACATTTCACAAAATAAAATATATTTTAGCGAATTCTTGGATAAAACAGAACAATGGGTAAGATTAAATATGATGTAGCTATAGAGTAGAAACAAAAACCCGATTCCACTTGCTCCACCAGTTACAAGAGCTGTCATACCTTCAAGACTCCATCTTTTATCCATTTTTTTTTTGTTTTGCTGTGAGTAGGAATGACTAGAGATGCTACATAGCATACATATATAGAGGCAAGGTATATCAAAAATACGTAGCTCATGACGTCTCGGATAGTGGACATATTAAGCACGTTTAAAATAAAAATGAGACTTGTCAAAAATAAATGAGAATTAAATGTCCAAAATTGGAAAATAGCTAAATTCAATGGCAACTGGTAGAATTAAGTTAATGGAAAAATTCAAAATAAATATCTTTATATTCTGATTTCGATCTTTCATTCAAATGTTACAGGACATTTGAATTTTCTTCCCCATAGCATATACATTTTTATGAATTTGACTTTCGAAATAGATATCCTAACAAACAATAAATCCTACAGTCTAAGATCCATTTAGTAAATTACGTGTTTACTCAACACAATAACATACTATGAAGAAATATAACCAGCTGTAATGTGATAGTAAAATGTATAGAAGGTAAAATCATCCCAAAATTACCAACAAATGTTTTGCTTACTTCCATGGCAAATGCAAGGCAAGCATTTCAATATTTGGTTTTTACCCTTCAATCAAATCATGGTGAGAGTTATGAATTTTATTTCTGTAATATGTTAGTTCTTATGTGAATATTGAATTTTAAAAAAAAATTGAAAGCATCATCTTTTCTTAATCAATGTTGGATTTTAACCTACGTGTTATTGTCTCACATTTTATCTTGTTTTACCCGAAGTTTTAATGGTATTCATTGATAAATTTCGTCATGTTTTTACATATGTGATGCTATATTTTGAATGTTAATTTGTTTACTGATTAATTTGGGAGTGAACAACTGTTGAGTAACTTGAGTCTCTTCTACTAATAGGTTGATTTGGGTATGAACAAGTGTAGTCTTTTTTGTAGGGCATATTATCTATACAAAAGACTACAGAAGCTTCAAGGATAAAAAAAATATTAATATAAAATTAGACCAACAATGGTACATGCGTGGTTGGAATCTCTCAACACTACAAAAGGAAAAAAATCTTCTAGACATTATTTTTCTTTTCAATTATTTTTCTTATTTTTCAATATTTTGTTACTGAAAGACTAGTGCAGTCGCTCATAGAAAGTGGCCTAACTTAATTGTAGATAATAATGACTTGATCCAGTAATACTCTGATTATTTTCTACTGTTAGAAAGTTCTGGCACTTTTAAATTATTAAGGACCGGGAGCACATGTAGGCCTAGGCACATGCGCATTGAGTTAGTTGACTTTATATGTCTGAGTTTTCATATCATACCAAAAATTAAAAACAAAAACAAATTGCTAGAAAAATTAGAAATTAAAAAAACTGTTAAAATGAAAGAAAATTAATGTAATCGATTGAAAAACAGAATGTTGGTGCCGAGTACAAGATTACATTATTATTTTTATTTCAGCCTAACCCATTTTCACTAGATTGTATCGTATTTTTATTATATTTACGAAAAAACATTTTTATTTTTATTCTTGAAATACGGTTCAATAATTATGTACGTAAAATAAATTCAGAATATTTTTTATATTTATTCATTCTGTTTTATATTAATAGAAAAGTACGTCTTGATAAAGTATCTGGATCCGAAGAATCGAACCAAGCTTTATTTTAAAGTATTACAAAACACAAAATAAAATTAATTAAATATTCAGATGGATCAAAAATTAAAATATCCGAATAACCTGACTGAATATGATCCAATTTTTTTGATTTTAGATACCAAAAATTATCTAAATCACAATTATATAATTAAATAGATTAATTATTTTATTTTATATTTATTAGATATTCAAAAATATGAAATATCTAAAAAAATATAAAGTAATCACAAGTAAATATAAAATAACAAAAAAAAATTCAAAATACTGAAATATCTATCTGTTCTCTATCTAAATATGTAAATTGAACTATTTGTTTTGTAAATTTAAGTATTTAGTCTTACATTTTTTTTATGTTTTCTATTATTATTTTTTTTTGAATTTTGAGAACTTACGTACATTTGTTTTTCTGTTAAAATATTACATAACTGAAATGGATATCCTAACTTGAATCCGAACCGAACTCGCAATGATCGAACCAAATTCAAGGTGATATTTGTAAGTATCCGAAACATATTTAAATTTTTAACTCTAAAACGTTAAAATCTGAATAAATCAATTGAATCTGAATGAATATTTTAATATTCATCCCAAAAAAAGTTATACGAAAAAAATATTTTTGATAACGTAGTATATCTATCTATACTATTATTTGCAAAGTGATTTTTCGCAACGGAGCTTCCACGTTAAAAGTTGGAGTGGTTAACATCGTTTATACCCTTAATGAAAATAATATCTAAATTACATAAAAATAAAAGGAATTTAAATTATTTTGATTGGATAAATAACTAAAATTAATAATAATCATAAAAATTATCTAAACTCTAAATAATATCTTTTTAATAAGATAATTCCGATATATATTGTGATGTTATCTAAAAATATATTCAGATAAAAAGTTAACAATTAAAACAATAGAAAATATATAACTAAATATTAATCAAGTCAACTTCTTAATTTATATAATTTTAAAAAATATTATTTGAATTAAAATTATTTTTTAATAGTGAACATATAAATTACAAAGAAATATATGTAAGAATTTTAAATAAAAGTATAAATAGTATTGATTTCAAAAGATAAAACATAATTAATACTTTATCATTATAATCTTTTAATTAATAAAAGATGTATTAATAAAATAAATATAAAATATTTAGGCCCGCAAATGCGGCAAAGCATCTACTTTAATCTAAACTGTTTTACTAATCAAACTGCACGGACCAGATATACGTAGATTAGACGTTAGGTAGCTAGTGACGTTTTGGGGATGAAGTCACTAAGAATCAATTAAAATATGATATTCATGAGAGTGGAGACATAAGACATTAAGCACCAATAAAATAAAATTAAGGGAAACGTTTTTTTTGTTCACAAGGGAAACTTAAATGCGCTTGGACAAATATAAGCTCTGAATGGTGAAACAGATAGGATGGCACGGGACAAGTAAATTAAATAATGCAGTACAGTTTCAATGCAATTCGTGCAAGAGAAACATATATTGCGGGACACGTTGCGGTTCGTTAAAAAACAATGATTCAAAATAATATGGGAATGGTAACATCTATAGTAGCCATTACGGAATACACTAAACTAGGATAAGACATGCGCCTTGCGCAGGGTAAATATATGTAAATAAAATATAAAATTTTAGTATTAATAAATTTAAAATTTATATATAATTGTTTTTCTATGTATTTGAAATTTTAGAATTTTGGAATTTTATATAAGTATCTATACATAATTACGTATGATCAAAAACAATTTTAATTAGAAATGTAGATCAAATCTAAGAATTTTATGGATCTGATTTCATATATCTTTTCACTTTTCAGTGTTTGAGATTTCGAGTGATGGAAAATAAATGGAGTGTCAGTGGGCTTGATTGATAGAGTATTAGCAAGTTCCCTAATGTTTTCTAAAAAGCAATTGGTAAAATATTTGCATTTAAAATATATACAGTTTCAAAACTAATTTAATATAATTTATTTATTTGTCTAATAATATTAGAAAATTATATTTTTTAAAATTATTATTTTTAAAACAAAATTATAAAAAAATATGTTAAATTTTAAATTATTTTTAAAAACAATATTTTAAGTTTTTCAAATACAAATCAAAATTTAAAATTAATTATGGTCAGGATTTAACATAACCATAATGATTTAAAAAATAAATAAAAAATTGAAAATTAACAAATTAAAAATTAAATCAGTTTTATATCATGATTTAACAATTTAAAAATTAATTATGGTTATGAGAAGTTTACGTTCACGTGTCAATCCTATTTATCTTCCATTTTTCTATTGCTATGTTTTTTTAATATTTTGGTTATTATTCGATATAAATATTTATTTTGAATTTTATTCTCATTTCGTTTGTTTTGACATGAATAGAAAATACTTAAGATTTAAAATAATTAAAGAGATACATACTTAGGTTAAGATCTGCACTTTATGCACAATAAGTATTTTCTATTTATTATTTATTTTATATTTTACTGCATATGATAAATAATAAAATAATAAATATATATTAAATAACTAAGAAATCAGTTACTATTATGTAATAAATTGTCGTATGCATATAAATTCAACTATTACTCTTGTTTATTCACAATTAGGGTAAATAAATCAAAATAATTAATCTTATATATTGTATATAATATATAATTAAATTTAAATGATATAACATAGTAATATAGCACACTTTTAATATGGATATTTATTAAATGAGGTTTCTACTCATATGATTTTATGATTATTTGCATATTTGTGTAGCAAAACTTTACACCAACGATTTTTTTTAATGTGAGATGTTTAGTAGTTTCAATAATTTATAATCATTTTAAAAAAATAATGACAAATTTCAAAATTAAAATATTAGCTTTTCAATATATGTTCAAGGAAAATATCAAAATATAAATATGTATTTTCATACGGTGTAGTTTAATTAAAATGATATAAAAATATATAAACTAAAATTATTTCCTCATATGGTCTTATAATCAATATACTTTAGTATACAAAAAAAATTAAAACCTTGATCTTAAAAGTTTATGTGGGACTTTTAACAGTTTTAGTAATTTATACTCATTTTGGAAAATTCGAAATACAACATACACAAAAAAATCTAGATTTTTATTATATAATTAATGTAATTGTGTAATTTATTTTAATAATAAAGAAATAAAAAAATGAAAAATGTATACGGATTGTTATCAAATCTTCATTGTTTAAAATCATTAATTGTCATATATATATTTTAATCACATTAGGTAATTCCGTAGGTTTTATTTAAGGAAAACATGCGAAACAATAAATATTTGATATATGCGACCAACTATAGCCTACAAAATATTTTATTGCTAGAGAATACAATTTTTAAACTATACATTATATCACATGCTCTAGAATCTTTGAGATTTGAAATAGAAGCCAAAGAGCTATGCGACATAGGATTGGAGTTATTTTTAATTCTTACAAACTTAAGGTTATAACTTTTTAAATGATTCTCAAATAATATATAGGGGATTATATATTATTTAATTAAAAAGCACATACAATAATATTATTTAAATAAATATTTGTTTACATACTATAAAATAGTCTATCTCAAAACCCTACAAATTATATTTACATATATTTCATTTAATATATCTTATTTTTATTTATGTAAAGATTGTCAAGGCTGTGTATATTATCCTCTACACAAGATGTAAATAAACTATATTTTATAAATTAAAAATCAGTTATACTAGTGTGATATACATAAATATTTGATTTATTATTATAGTTATGAAGTTGAAAAGTTGATTGAAAGACTGTCAAAACTGCACATGTTATGCCTTAAACAAAACTAAATAAATTGTAATATTTATTATAAAGAAAATATTTTTAGCATATTTAGTTTTGTTAACTAAATACAACACATTTAATCTTTAATTTATGTAGATGAATTTGTGTAATTTTACAGTTTAATTAGGATGGGTATTCGGTAACCCATTCAATTTTGAATCTATTCATGCTTTGAGTTTTCAGGATTAAAATTTTAGCTCCAGTCAAGTATTTCTAAATTTTAGTTCGGGTTTGGTTTGAATCTTTGCAAGTTCGGTTTTGATTCGGATAACTCATTTAAATTAGTTTTAAAATTTTTAAATAAATGTAATTTAGCTCTTTCGAAATCTAAAAATAAAAGTACTATGTAATATATAAATTTGAATACGTTAAAATATCTAAATTGAATATAAAATTTGATTTAGACTGAATATTTGGATGAAGAATCCATAAATGTTATAAGTATTTTTGATATTCTGAATACTGTTTATCTATTTTAAATATATATTTTTGACTATTTGTATATATGTTCAGATAGTTTGAAAATTTTAAAATATTTCATACATTTTGGTTTTTTGGATATTAAATCTTAAAATAGTTTACATATTCTAGTATATTAATTTGATTTAGATATATTCGGCTATCCAAAATATTTATTCAGATCAGATTCACTTCGGTTCTTTAGGTTCAGATTTTTTGTTTAACCCTAGCTATTTTAATAACTAAAAACAGTAAAAAAAAATTACTTATTGTAGTTGTAGTGTGTTTAATTAAACCACACCATATTATCTTCTTGTAAATTGTAGATGCGGTCTGATCAACAACAAGTATTGATGAATTTTTTTTATTTTAATGCCAACGACAAGTATTGATGAATGGTGACGTATTTTTCCTCCCGCCACGTGGTTTGTGTGTCCTGCTGGTAACACTCATAACCATAAATTAAAGACTCATAACCATAAATTAAAGACTCATAACCATAAATTAAAGTATAGTCAGTGGTGGATCTAGATTAATAATTTGACGGGAGCACATAATTAATATATATTAAATAATATTAAATTAATTAATATAAAACAAATAATAATATATTTAACAATTTAATATTATAAATTACTACTCATTAACATTTAGATAAAAGTGGAATTTTTTTTTTTTTTTAACCTTGTATAAATTTTGTAAACGATTTTTTTTTTCATTTTTAAAAATGTTTTTAATCACAATAACATACAGTTACAATTAAATTAAGTTTGCAAATATATAAAATGTAGTCTTCATGTCTACACATATATAACAGTATATATCATAAATTGTTTATAGTCTATCATATCATGAGGACTTGAACTCTATAATATCAAACTGAATGGATTAGTTAGTTTTATTTATTTGTTAACAATTGCTTGTGTCTACTATTAAAGAATGAACTAAAATCTTCAAAATCTATTATAATGTTTAGTTATAAGGAAGCTTCAGTTGGATTTCTGTTTTGGTTTTGATTAGCATTAACCATCTATGGATGTTTTAAATGGTAAAAAAAACTCAGATTTCAATGAATCTGTAGGATTAATTTTTGGGTTTAGAATTATTTTTGGGATTTTTACTATTATCAAAAATTACAATAGAAAAATAAATAAAAAACAAATAAAGAAAACCAGTTCTCTTAGTCTAGTGGTAAAGAAATTTCAGTTAGAATTTTCGTCAGGGTTGAGTAGCATTAACCATTCATAGATGTTTTAAATGATAAAAAAAACTCAGATTTTTATGAATCTAATAGGATTAATCTTTGGATATAGAAACTATTGAAATTTCCACGATTATAAAAAAAAAGAAAATAAAAACAAATAAAGAACATATACTAACAAGAAAAAGTAATAACATTAACAACAAAATAAAAGATAAGAAAAATCTCATAATAACAGCCGTAAAGAAATATATTTTAAAAGCGGATTTGTCCTAATGAAGCGATGACAAATCCTACTGCACAACCCAGCCTCAGCCACATCCGTCACAGCATCATATGGCTTCTGTCGAGTATTGTTTCATGGAGTTTGGATCATACTCTTCCCGAACGTAATGACGCTGCAGCGGCCATTGCTCTAAGTGTCACTCGGGATAAGCGCCATCAGTCGTATATCGCTCGGCATTCCCCATCATGGCTGCATCACTTACTCGTATTGGAGGCTAAATAAGTAAGGAAGTGGTTAATTATTGCTTCTATTATCTTATATCTTTATGACGGTGTCTACTGACATCTTTCTTTTCGTTATTAGTCTATGTAATTGTTCACTTGAACTATTGTTACTATCCAGTGTTAAAAAAAAAAAAGCGGATTTGTCAAACAAAACATTAATTGCACAAGAAGTAAAACAAGAAAAAAAAGGAAAAAGAAACGTGTTGTTTTAGACCTCGGTAAGGCCTAGACATTAGAATATGATTAATCTGGGATTTTAAGATGAAGTTCTTAGCAGAAGTTAAGAAACTGTTTCTTAACTTTTAACTAAAATCGCCAAAAACAAGAAATAAGAACTTTAAGACTGGTTCTTAGTGTTTTTAATTAAAAATTAAGAAATAATTTCTTAAATTCCGCTAAGAACTCCACTTTAAAAACCCGAATTAATCATAGTCTTAACAAAGAATATTTTTAAAGTAATAGGGAAACGTGTCCCGTTCGTTGTATTGTAGATCCATCCCCGAATACAACAGAAATTCTATAAGGTAATAATTTTAGAACATATCCAATGGTAAGTTTTAGTGGGTATCTCACTAACTTAGAAAAAAACAAAAACAGAAAAAAAAAACTGTAAAAAGAAGTAAAGAAAATTTCTTAAACTACACTCCCTGAGAATCGGTTCAAACACAGTAAAAAACATGTGTCAATTTCTTGTTTGCTTATACATTCAAAAGAAATTAAATTTTTAATTAAAAACATAAATTATACTATAATACTAATATTTTATCAGACAAGAACTTCATTTTAACAATCTACTGATAAGGATGTTCTTAGGACACACATATTTTATTAGTTTATTAATTTACAAAAAATATCTTTTGAAAATGTATTTTTTCAATAAAAATATTTAATTTTATTGTATATATATTAATTAGTTAACTTTTTGAAATTCATTACTCATGTTAGAACTATTATATTATTTATTGTATAAATGGATTTCATAGAATATAAATATGATTTTAGATAGAATTTTGCTAAATTTCATTAAAATATATTAAGTATTCAGAAAATATAAAGATAATTTTATTATAAATATAAAATTAGCACTATAAATTTTTATTTGTTCTATATAAAATGTATAATATAGAAGTTATTAATTTATAATTTCATAGTATCATATATTTACATAGAAATTTCTAAAAATATATTATTTTATTAAATTTGAAACAAGAAGAATTTATTAATTTATCGAACATTTCTATAAATGCAATGGGAAATGTGATTTTGCATAACAAGGTATTTGAAAAAAAGAAATCTTAAATCTTTGAATAAATGTCTTATCAATCTCAAAGTCAAAAAATTCCAACATTTGAAAATATAGACTTTAAGAACATTTGTTTTTGCTTTAGTTTTCATTTTTAAAAGAACATTTTAGCTTTTATTTGTTTTTTCTTTAGTTTTCATTATTAAAAAATCATTTTAATTTTGCTGAAAAATTACCTTTAGAAAAAAAACTATTTCAGATTTTGGTTTTTATTTTTAAGTTTTACCTAAAAATAATAAAATAATATTTTTACAAAATTAATAAAACTACAAAGTAGTTATCTTTTTAAAAAAATATATTCCCTCCGTTTTAGTTTATATGTCGTTGTAGAATAAATTTTCGTTTCAAAATAAACGTTGTTTTATAATTTCAATGTAAAATTTTTTAACCTTATATGATAATTTATTTTTTCTTTAGTTGAAATGTGGTTAGATGTATAGGTAAAATTATTTTTATCTAAAGAACATGCAAAATTAAATGTTTTCTTAATATGTGTGCAAAAACTCAAAATGACAAGATTTATTCTTGGATTCATCCCCTAGGTCACCAACTAATAAGATGGTGTTATTTCATATTCGATATTTTTTTAAAAAGAAAAAAAAATCTTGTTAAATTATATTAGTTTTTAAAATCAAATAGAAAAAAACAAATAAAATAATAATAATAATATTTACAAAAAACAAAAACAATTCTTAAAAAAATATTTTAACATTATATTATGTTTTTAAAAATAAAAATAAAAAATAAAAAACAGTCATAATTTAAATAAGAAATTAAAAAAAAATATTTTAATATATATTTTAAATGAAAATAAAATATTGTTACGTTATATTATGTTTTTAAAATAAAAGAGAAAATAAATAAAAAGCAATATAATTGGGTAGTATGAATTTTTTGATTTAATGTTTAAGATTTTTCCAAAGGGTTTATGATTTACCCAAGGGTTTAGGGTTTAGGATTAGGGTTTAGTGTTAAAATATTTTTTTAAGAATTTTTTTTTTCTAAATATTCTTTTATTTATTTTTTGTATTTTTATTTTAAAAACATAATATAACTTTACAGGATTTTTTTTTTTAAATATCAAATAGGAAATAACACTATCATATTAGTTGGTGAATCTAAAGATTCATTCTATGGGGTGAACACAAGAATAACTCAAATGACAATTAAATTGTAACGGATGAAGTATTTTATTTTAAATATTTGAAATATTATTTCATATGTTTAGTACTTGATTGCGTAAACTAATTATTAGTGCAAATCCATATAATAGAGTATGAAAGCAAACAATCATACAAATATTTGTGTTCTTCCTCGGATGTTGAGATTTTTCTTATTAAATTTTAATAAAGTTTATAGATTTTAATGGGAAATATATGTGAACGTAAAGGGAGAATGAAGAAGCAGGAAATAAAGATGAAAGAGCTGCCATTAATCGTGACAAAATAAGGAGCTGCCATTAATATATAAAAATCTCTACAAAAATATAGATATAATTATCGTCAAGTCAACTATTATAAAACTAGCGAAACACGGAAGATTAAACAGTTAAGACTTAAGATATAATCGTGTGAATAGTGGATTCATACATCTGGCCTTTTGTTGAAGAAATATGGTATTTAATATATAATACATGTTTCGAAGAAGAAGAAAAAAACATTGAAATCTAGGTATTGGCTTTCAACCCATACCTTCAATGAGGATGATTCAATCATTCAGCCGGAGGATCAGTTTAGTCTAAAGAAGAGTATGAAAACTAAAAAAACTCCCCAAGATTCAACAGTTTTTGTTGAAAGTGGTTTACTGATATCTTCATGACTGTTCGAAATGCATTAAAACTGACCCAAACTATGTTTATGCCCATATGCTTTTGATGTTTGGCGAATAGCCCTTTTGCGTCAGTTTAATTATAATGATTTGGAATATAATATATTGACTATGTTTACGTGGGTGGATTCTTTAGCAGAAAAGGAACAAATGCGTCAATTACCATTTTGGATTGTATGGAAATCTCGAAATGAGTTTATGTTTTGTTAGGACGAATGTACAACCGGTTGAGGATAATAATTATTGTGTTCCTAATAAACCGAGCAGGTGTGAGAAAATGAGCATGCAACTTCGATAACAGCTTTCATCATGGACGAGAAGAGACGGGAATTTGGTTGGACATAGCTCTTAAATAGACTTGGATAATAAGGTGGATAAATGTTTGGTCTGAAGGAGATAATAGTGAACTGACAAGGATCATAAACTATTCCGAACAGAATACTGACCTTTCTAATCATGTTTGATATTAAACATTGGATGTCTCTTCTCCCTGAATGCTCTGTGGGTCGAGTTTATGGAGAGAGATATATCAGGCTGCATTATCTTATCAAATAAATGTCAAGAATACAATGATATATCCTATGTATTTGATGTTTCACCTATCACAGTCTAAATAACAAGTTCATCCAAAAAAAACTAGTGAACCCCAATTTTTTTTTACATTTAAACAATTATTTCATAAAATTAATTTTTTTAAACTTTAGGAATTCTATTTTTTCCAGTTTTTGATTAGGTAATAAAATAGTTTCAAAAAGAAATTTTTTTAAAAAAATTACAAATAATCAACACCTAAGAGCATACTCAGAGCGTGAGTTTTTATTCGAATGAAATTAATACAGGGACAAACATAACAACCATTTTCAAGCATGTGGTTGATAGGAGAAGCCGTTAACTGTGAGGCCTCCATCAACACAAATGGTTTGACCTGTTATATACGAAGCTGCAGGCAGACACAAGAAGACTACTAGTGATGCAACTTCATTCGGCTCTCCAGCTCGACCAAGTGGAGTTCTACCGAACAATCCATTCTTGAAACCGACGTCATCAAGAAACTTTAATAAACAAAAAAAGTGAGAGATAATTAGAGGAATCGAACTTGTCTTTCACAAATAAGAAAAGAGAATTTAATATTTCTTCTTTTTTTTTTCATTACAGGTTGAGCTTGAGGAGTCTTGATGATATTAGGTGCAACAGCGTTGGCTCTTATACCGTCTTTTGCCCATTCACATGCCAAATTTTTAGCTAGCTGATTTAAAGCTCCTGTAAATGATCATGTATTAGGATTTAAGAGTCAGTAAAAACAAAGAAAAATAAAATGCTTGTTGATTAGTAACTCTTACCTTTGGTTAGACCATAAATTGATCCCCCGCTCATGGATACAACCCCTGCAACAGAGGACATGAAGACAATGCTTCCATAGCCTGAAGCCTTTAGGAGAGGATGTGAAAGCTGGGAAAAATGGTAAGCAGGTTCCAAGTTCGTTGAGATATGGAAAGCAAAATCTTCTGCTCCATACTCTGTTGTTGGCTTTCCGCGAAGTACACCAACATTGTTCACCTTTGTTGAATAACAAAGAGGATGTTTTCAAAATTTTCTTTAAAAATTATGCTTATTTGTTTCTATATTAATGCCATTTACTCACGAAAATGTTGAGCTTGCCATCAAACAGCGAGGAGACAGTTTGCATGAGTGTTTCTCTCTCGGGACGAGAGGATACATCACAGACTGAGCCACTCACTTGAAACCCTTTCTTTTCCCATTCGCTTAGACTTTGATTGAGCAAAGACTCAGATATGTCACATACATGGATTCTAGCTCCAAAGCTAGCTAACTCTTCTACTATGGCAAACCTAAACATTCCAGAGTTTCAAGTTCCTTGAAATCTTGACCACTAGTTTATATGTTAGACAGAAGAAGCACCGTGGGTTATAAAGATGATTAAGATAAAAGAAAGACTAACCCGATTCCTGCGGCTCCACCGGTTACAAGAGCAGTCATACCTTGAAGACTCCATCTTTTATCCATCTTTTTTTTTTTTTTTTGCAATGACAAGAAATGCCAGCAAAAGAGAGTTATAGTAATCAGTGAGGACGCTGTGGATGAGATCGATTTGAGACTGATTAGTTTGTATTAAATGTTTAATGGGCCATGTGATGATGACGTAACTGATGACGCGTCTTCCATTAAGGCTAATAATAGGTTATCTTGTTACATTACTTCGATCTGTTTACAAGTCCTATGATTAGGAAAAAGGAGTAACTTATGTTTTTGTTTTATTTTTGTTCAATCTCATGTTAGACTTCCAAAGAAAAATAGTACTGTTTTCTCAGTCTACGAACAAAATTTCTTCGTGTGAATGTAATACGATACATAAGAATATTACTGGATCTGTGTACAAGTCCAATGATTTGAAAGCATAACTTATCTTTGTCTTATTTTTGTTCAGTCTCATGTTAGATTTCCAAAGAAAAATGGCTGTTCTCAGGCTGCTAACGAAATTTCTTCGTTTGAATGTCATACGATACATAAGAACTATGTGTTTTCCTGCACAATACGCAGTGAAAAACTTTTTAAACTAAAATTATATTTAATAAAAAAAATTATTAGTATTATAGATTTTATTATTTTCTTACCAATATAAAGATTTTATTTAGTTAACATTAAATTAATCACACAAACAAATATCTACACAACAAATATCTACACTTTTATTACAAAATTATACTATTCTCGCATAAAGGAGAGAGGAAGAACTCTTTTTTTTTTAACAGGAGGAAGAAAACTCATAATTTTGCCAATACAGTATTAAAATGGATACAGTTGATCAATATAATGCAAATAGATCGAAGAATTAAAATGGTTCCTTAAACAACAGCAACGACGGCATTGTGGTCCATGAGGAAGAGGCTTGCAATAACCACTTTTGTCATTAGCAGTTGGCACAACCATTAAGACACCAATTGTTGCATCTCACTTTATCAGAGATGTCTTGCTCCGAATTTTAGACGTGTATTGGGTTTCAAAATAGGTAAACCAACACATACACAAAAGGTTTTAAGCTTAAATGGATTATGGATAGATCCGACCCATTTGACAAATGGATTGAGCCGATCCATAAGTTAATGATTTATAGGTTTTTTGAGAAAGAAAAGCAGCAAAGAGGTCTAAGAAAAGTGGGAAGAAGAAAGTAACAAGAGCCAACGCTAGACAAGAAGGTTGAAGGTGACGCCATTGACTTTGTACCTTTGTTGGAGATGCAAGATCCAACATATTGTAAATTTGTAATGCTCAGCGGCTCTCTATCAATATTACTTGCGCAACAAGCAACCAAGGACCAACAAATATAAACAAACAAGACTGCAAAATGCCATAAACGAAAAAGAGTGCCTTGCAAAATACCGAAATAAAGAGTTGTAATGAAACAAATTTACATAAGATGGGCAGAAAATCTCTAACACTGGGATTGTCCTAAAAGCATCAACATTCTCTCTTCTACACATTTTGGCAAATTATAACAAAAGTCATTCTCCTTGTGTGAAGGAAACCCTAAAGTCCTCTCACCATTCCATTTCACAACCCATCTTTACACCATTCTCACTCACTCATCAGCCTAAAGAGGGATGCTTGGTTCTATGTATTCAGAAACTACACGATTTTACAAACTCTCCCTTTCATAATTTCCCTGCAAAGATTTTATTATTTCCAGTTTTAGATCTTACCTAAATTCTCAAAACGCAGTGGCAGACCCGTACACCCTAATTAAGCTGTACAACACTTGCAGCCTTACACCATCTGAGGCTGGTTTTGCGACTGCAAACCCATTCTCCTCTCTGCACATAACACAGCACCACCACTTAAGGACCCTAGAAAAATACTTGATAATTGTCTCAAAGGATCATGTACAATAGAATACCTCCAGCAGCAACGAGTTTCTCAACACGGGCGACAATATGCTTTCCATAAGTGTACTTCTTTAACGCATTAAGGTGCACTTTAATACGAGTAAGAATCAGCTCACGACGTTGGTCATCACATGTCTCCAAGACCTTTTGCACTACATAGTTTGCAAACTGATCCTTCATCATCGCCTATATATAATACAAAGAGTGTGAGAAGCATGTTAGTTTATTTAATTTCCATTGAAAACAATCTAAACGTAACAGACCTGAAGAGGCTCGTTTTCATCAGTAGTGCCAAGCATCTCATTCACGAGCAGTTCTCGTTCCTCTGGACCTCCAAAAGTCAAACATTTCTCAACAACATTCGACGCAAACTTCTGCTGGCTCATCTGAACAATCTTCCCTGCCAACTCCTTGATTATCACCGTACGCTCATCAGGTTTTCCATGCTCCAGTACGTGCTGTGTCCACCAAAAACGTGTTATCAGTTTTGAACAAACAAATATGAAATCACATCATTACTTTTTTACAAACCTGAATAACATAGTTTCCATACTGATCTTGTGCTAACATACTAACTGTGGACAGGATCTCTTCCATAACCTTGCTCTGTGTATCCGGTTCATGACAGTGTTCCAACACCCTCTGCAAATGGAGGCGAGAAACCGTTTTACAATGAACCATAAGATCGAGAAAACAGTATTTCATCACTTAAGAGTAGGAACCTGAATAACGCGGCACCCGTATGGGTGAGTGGAGAGTGTCACAACTTGACCAAAGAAAGTTGAAATGATGAATCCGATGTTTTCTTCAGGCACACATTCGATGCACTTCTGAACCACATGGTTCCCATTCTGATCACGCACGCATCGCATCACATGTCCATCAAGTTCCTTCACCATCTTAATCTTCTGGTCTAAATCAACCACCTCTATTGCCTAAAAAGATAACAAGTTCTCTCACATATACTAAGAATAAAGGACTGAGTTATGGAGACAAAGTAGAAGAGGTTAGAACAAGACTTTACCTTCTGGATAACACGACAACCATACATCTGTAAGCTAAGAGCCAAAACGTTGTCAAAGAGCTTCTCTGCCAATTCTCTCCTTTGTGCTGGGAGTCCATGCTCAAAGAACTGTAGGAATATTATTCAGAAATCTTTCTTGTATATAAACCAAAACTTAAAAAAACAAAAGTGAATAAATATACCTTTTGAATAACATAGTTTCCAAAAACATCAGTCATCAGTGCAAGAGCTTGTGGCATGATCTCCTCATAGACCATGTTCTTCTCATCAGTTGTTGCTGTCTCTAGTTTCTGCTGAATAAACCGGCTCCCATATTGATCCGCACTGGTTCAGCCATATCAGAATACGCATTAGCTTGGGGCAACTCTCAAATGGCATACAAGAATAATAAAGGCAAATGGTTTCAAGGATATACCTGAACTCAACAACATGAGTAGCTATTTCAGAAAGTTCAAATCCTCTTGTTTTGTTACTCTTAAACTCTTCAAGCAATGAAGAACCAAAGCCTCCATCCAAACCACCATCCATGTGCCAAGAATCCATTACCCCTCCTGGATAGTTTCTTGCTCCAGAGGGATACCGCATATTAACTTCACCTCGCCTCATGGGGCTGCAAGGAGCCATAAGAGAGCTTTGCATAGCGTGATGAGCCAATGGGCTTCCAGGGAATGACATATTATTAGACCCAAACGTTGGACTCCCATAATAGCTACGGCTGTTAGGGCTAACGGATTTGTAAGGGAGACCATACTGTGACTTCTGAGCTCCGAGGTAAGCCCTCTGGAGTTCCAGCATATTCATGTATGAATTACCATACTGATGATCATTGAGAAGATCAAGCGAATCAGCGTACTGATGATACATTGGGTCGGGAATATGTGTCTGAAGAAGACCAGCATTTCCTGCCATCATCCGGTTACTGATCCTGCCAAGATTATGTGACTCAGAGAGGTTTTGACCCAAACCTCTCCCATGAAGTCTGGAGTCCATTCCAGAATATCCCAAAGCAGATGGTGAGGAAACATCTTCATACATTGGAGAGAAGTTGTTACTTCCAAGTTGGCTCGCCATCATAGCTGGATTTAATGCATAGTTGTTTAGACTATAGTTCGGAGTATCAAGATGCTGAGGCTGGTAGGGACCAGGTAGTCCACGTCCACCACCGTTATAGGCAGATCCTTGTGACCCTCTCAACTGCGAGTTCCTCCAGGAATCAGTTCCCTTATGCGCGGCTTGATCAGATTTATTTGGGAACCCGTCGTGATGTCCACCAAACATGTAGTTCCTGACCTTTTCGACATCCTGCTCAGCCTGACCACTGCCTGTCAAGTTCATGCCAGATAAAGCTGCGGCGAGATCTGAAGACTCGCTGAGACCAGATGTGACACCGTTGAAGGGGCTTTGATTACTTGTGTTCCTCTTATTCTCATTTGAACTCACTCTTCCACTACCAATGGGAGTAAGGCAGGGACTAGGCACCCTACCAATGGCCTGAGGATCAGGAGTTCCATTTCTGGACAATGAAGAGCCCAAAACAGCTGCATAGCTGAAAGGAGATGAGGCACCAACGCCTTGTGATGCAGATGGAGACTGGTTATTCGTAGGACTGACCTTCTCATCAAAGGCATTACGACTCGCAGGACGTGAGGGATGCTGTGGAACAGGATGGTCAGCCTGCACAATAAGCAATCATTAACACTCAACAAGGGAATCAACACAATCATCTAAGCATATAAGAAAGAGGTTACCCTGACCTGAAAGATATCAGCAAAACTCTTCTGCTTGCCACCAAGATCCAAACCAATAAGACCATTAGCATCCCACTCAGAAGAAGAAGCCTTCTGAGGCTCAAACTCATGCTGCTGCTGCTTCATCTGATCAAAACCAGGAGGCATAGAGAACAAAGATCTACTCCCATCATCCCCCTTTCTCCTATCCCCAATCCCACCCAACACAGCACTACTCCCTTTAACCCTCTGAGCAACCCTCAGATCCTCCCTAGACATCAAAGGAGGAGGCAACCTAGGATTCAACTTCATATTAGCATAGTAATAAGACAAGTAATCCGGATCCTTCCTGAACTCCTCATCAAACCCATTCCCACCACCAAAGTCAAGTAAAGGAGCCGCCGCCCCACCTCTGAAAAGCCCTCCTGCAGCACTGAAGGAGCCGTCAACAGTAGGCGGCGCAGAGCCGCTTCTGTACAAGTTAAGCTCTCTCTCAAGCTCATCAGCTTCCTCTTGCCGCCGCTGCTGCTCACTTAGCAACACACCAATCTCCTTCTCGTATTCGTCTCCAAAAGATGGATCTTCGTTACCTCTAAGCATCGACCTTCTTCCTAGTTCTGGAATCATTACCAAACCTAAACAAGACAAAACCCATTAAATCAATTACGATATTTTGGTCATACAAACCGTAAAGATCAAAACTTTATTTGAACAAAACAAATAAAAATCAAACCTTTAAACCTCAAACAAAGCCAAAGATCACCAAAGATCAAAACTTTTATCAATTCTCAGGAGAATGATTAATTATCCATGTTTTGAAGTTTGTGAAAGAAACCTTAACAACGACAAGGATGAAAGAGATGGAAGAAATTGAGAGTTTTTATAGGGTTGACGGAATTTTTACGAGACGGCGATGGAAGAACCTTTAGGGTTTTTATGCCATTTAAGTAAAGAAATCTTAATGAGAAAATATATATACTTTTTTTTACTGCGAATTAGTAATTAGGTTTGGTTTGACCTAGCGATTGATTGCTTAAAGGTATTATCTATTAAAAGTAAAAAAAAGGAAAAGAAAAAAAGACAGTTGAGAAGATAACTACGAACTTTTTTGAAGTGTTATGTTCCTCGTTTAAGCCCGGTTTCGAGAAGATCTTTGTTTTGTTCTTATGTTAAAAGTGCACTTAAGGTTTGCAAATCAAGAAATAGGAAACTTTCTAAGAATATCACCAAGTTTAGATTCAGGAAAAAGTTTCAAGAAGTTAGGAAGTGTTCTTATTTTTGATAGGAGTTATTTAATTCTTGACTTTCTTTTTGTAAACTATTCTAAAACTTCAGCTAATCATCATTTAAAATGATATAAAAAAAAAATCAAATTTCCATTTTAAATGATGATTTGAAATTTGATTTGTATTTTGAAGAAAAAAAATTCTCAAATTTTTAAAGGGATTTTTTTTTTTTTTAAGGGATTGTTTTCTATAGATAACTTAGTATGTATGACAAAACTATAAACGATTATTTTTTTAACTGAAAAGAAAAACTATAAGTACTCTCTAATGTATTTACTAGAAGCTGAAATAATTTGGAAGACTGAAACAGAAATAGAGTTACAAGAAACAGGAGAGGAGACCATAATCGTTTGACCTCACTCGGCCCCTCAAACTCCAGCCTCCCAGGTTGATGCTTTTTGGACTAATCATACATTTGTGAGTAGACTCAGTGGTGTTTGAGGGACAATACTGTACAAGGTTACTTAATGATTCTATATTTCTATCAACTCTTCATTTAAAATCGGATGAACCCGATCGTTTGAGGCAACAGCTGGGCTAATTTTCCCAAATGTATGTGATGATACACTGGCGAAAAAGCAAGAATATGAGGAACCTTATTTTCTTATGTAAGTCACATTGTGCTATAAATTTTATGAAATTCTAAACCAGATGCCAAATTTTGATCTAATATATGGTGGTAGGCGACAAATTTCTTATACATTAAAATAGGAAACAGTGATGTATTTGGATAAAGATTTCCGAGTTTTAGTGCACAAAAGAAATTTTTTTAAGATTGGAATATAAAACTTTAATTTAAAAACAGATTTGATTATTTGAAAATATTTGAATCAAAGCGGAGTTACTTTTGTACTTTAAAAGACTTGTTACAATTTCGTGGCAAGATTTTAAGTTCATTCTAGTTTTTTTTTGTGATATATTGAAATGGTTTGGCTATTTAACTCCATATAAACTTTTCTCTTATATAGTCTATCTAACTTTCACAATCTAATCGTACAAATCTCAAAATTAACCACAAGGTGGTTGTATAAATGGTAAACAAGCCTTAGGATTATTAAGCAACCCGGATTTAGAGACACTCTATTATATTTTGTCTTGTAACCATACGGATATGAATTTATCTTACGACTCATTTAAATATTCAGAGTGGAAATTCCTACGTGAATCACACCATCCTTTTAGAAATTAGCGTAAGGCTCTTCATGTATCTCCAAGATTAAAAAGAAAGAAAAAAACAATCTCAAAGTTCATTAATTTAGGAAAATAGCCAAACGAAGAACAAACTTAGAAGTCATTGACCCAAACGAATAGCTGCAATTCAAGAGATAAAAAGCTTATAAGCTATGAGTAATACAGTCCATGGACATAAAAGCAATAAAGTAGTAATTACATAGAGAAGAGTTTGAAATGAAAAAAAAATGGTGCTACAAAGAATATTCCTGGGATGAAAATTCGTAGAAACAAAAGATCTTAGAAGTTGTTATCTCAAAATAGTTACATATAGGTTTTAGAACAATTTGACATGTCAAAAGCAAACCGGTTTCCACATCTTTGACAAAGTACTCGTAATTTCCACACACCAGTGTCCTAAGTCTGGTCTGATACAAAAAAAAATCAAAGACAAGGCAAAAGTACTTAATGGAAGTGAAATTATATGGTTGATGTATGATATGGTGTGTAGTATACATAATCTAGCAGAAGCATTTAGTAAAGTAAGTAAATACATATGTCATATCCTTGAAGAAGCTCTCAGTAGTAGGTTTATTGATTTAGATTACGCATGAGAGACCAAGACAACATGAGAGCTACTACATGTACATGGTGCTTTTTTACAAAGTTACATGTTAGAGATTTGTAGTATCGTTGCAATGTCTACTACCAAATTTGAATGTGAGAGGCAAACCAATTTATGTTTAGAGACTTGCGCAGGGTCGGGAGTTGATAAATGTTGTGTTGTTCATTTACATTGTGTATCATACTAGGAAGAAGCACATAGCTGTGAGATTTAATAATATCAGTTATTAATTAGCTTCATGATAAGTAATTACGTCAGAAAATGCAATTAACATATCTTAAACCATTGCTTGGATTTTCTCCATTGTTAGAAGCAAATGTGCCATAAGAAAATATATCTTTGAACTTTGAAGTGATATTTGTTTTTTCTAATACTGACTAAAATCACAGTAGTACCAATGGCACTGGACATGGCTTCTCGCTTGAACACAAATCCACTTCAAAACCTTCACTTCCTTTCTTCCGGTAAACCTCACGTCATGGTCCGTTGCGCATCCATTGCCACGTCACCGAACAGATGGTCTCTCCAAGGAATGTCTGCTCTTGTCACCGGCGGCACTCGAGGCATCGGGTTTTGTCTCTCTCTCTCTCTCTTTCTATCCAACTTCCACTTTTGTAAATCCTAATAACAAAAAAAAACAAATCCTCAAACTCTCTGTCTGTTAAACTGTTAGTACAGACGTGCGGTTGTTGAAGAACTGGTCGGTCTTGGAGCAAAGGTTCACACTTGCTCTCGAAACTCAACAGAGCTCGAGAAATGTTTAAGAGACTTGAACCATTCGGGTTTCCGAGTCTCTGGTTCGGTCTCCGATGTCTCTGATCGAGCTCAGCGAGAGAGCTTGATGGAGACTGTGTCTTCTCTCTTCAACGGGAAGCTTAATATCATGGTTCGGAGATAGTGCACATAACTGTTCGTTGTTATGTCTCTTAGAACAATTCTTATTTTTTCTTTTTTTTTTGGGTTAAATTCTGAATTTAAGGTAAACAATGTTGGGACTAACATAAGAAAACCAATGGTGGATTTTACTTCTGAAGAGTTTTCGAGTCTTGTTTCCACGAATTTCGAATCGGTTTTTCATTTATGCCAGCTTGCTTACCCGATGCTTAGAGCATCTGAGGATGGATGTGTTGTGTCTGTATCCTCTGTTTCTGGTTTTGTCTCTCTCAAGAATATGTCTGTCCAATCTGCAACCAAAGGTATATTTATTTACATTTGTTCACATACTAATCTTTCAAGGAGCAATCAACCGATAAGGATTTGTGTTTTTTAGGAGCAATCAATCAACTTACTAGAAACTTAGCTTGCGAGTGGGCTAAGGACAATATAAGGGTTAATGCTGTTGCTCCTTGGTATATCAAAACATCTATGGTTGAGCAAGTAAGCTATCTTGTTTTTGCATCTTTGTTCAAAAAAGATTGGCTCGTTTTAATGGTGAATGTCTTTTGGTTCTCAGGTTCTTAGCAACAAAGAGTACTTAGAAGAAGTTTACTCTGTAACTCCTCTTGGTCGGCTTGGAGAACCGAAGGAAGTGTCTTCTGCTGTGGCGTTTTTATGCCTACCTGCATCATCTTATATCACTGGGCAGATTCTATGTGTTGATGGAGGAATGTCTATTAACGGTTTCTCTCCACGACATGATTAGTCAACTCTTATTAGTTTCCTTTGTGATCCTTATGCTTTTTAGTATTTCTTTTTGGCCAGTTAATGACAAATCGTCATATGAGAGTTTAACAGCGTTCTCTGTTTCATGAGAACTGAAGTGTTATGATTTTCATGATAGCCAAAAGCTTTTATGTGTTTCTTTCTTAAGTTTTCACTGGTTTGTTGACTATAGATGGGTCTAGAGGTTGCTGTTACAACCCCGGTTTTAGAGAATAAACATTAATGAATGTGGAGGTGAAATGAATCATACAATGAACAAATGTTTTCGCAAAATCTGGAGAATAGACATTAATTCTAGTTGGATAGTGGTGCCAGAATTAGTATTGGTGTCAAAAGGTAGGTCCCTCCTTTGCTTTCGTGTCAGTCAATCTCTGCAGATGTCACTATGAGGAGCTGCATAATATTATTCATCACCTTTTTTTGTATTTGTTCCTTATGGATGTTATCTCCTCTACCTAAATAGAGCTGTAGCTAAGTAATCCAAAATAGTCTCTTTTTGATTGAGAAGTCAATAAGACAATGATGGATAACAACAGATGGAGTCTTCAAGGTATGACTGCTCTTGTGACCGGTGGAGCCAGTGGAATCGGGTTCGTCTATCTTCTCCGTTCGATCTATATCATCTTCATTATGAATTTGTGTTTGTAAAATGTTCAGGTTTGCCATAGTAGAGGAGTTAGCTAGTTTTGGAGCTAGAATCCATGTATGTGACATATCTGAATCTTTGCTCAATCAAAGTTTAAGCGAATGGAAAAAGAAAGGGTTTCAAGTGAGTGGTTCACTATGTGATGTATCCTCTCGTCCAGAGAGAGAAACACTTATGCAAACTGTCTCCTCGTTGTTTGGTGGCAAGCTCAACATTCTAGTAAGTAACTTGATCTTCAATAAACCAATCGAGTTAAGCTGACTCAACTTGTTGAACATTTAGGTAAACAATGTAGGGGGAGTCCGCTACAAGCCAGCAATAGAATATACAGCTGAAGATTTCTCGTTTCATATATCAACAAACTTGGAGTCTGGTTATCATCTTAGCCAGCTTTCACATCCTCTCCTAAAAGCTTCAGGATCTGGAAGCATTGTCTTCATTTCCTCTGCTGCAGGGGTTGTTTCAGCACCCTCTATATCCATCTATAGTGCAACCAAAGGTACATATACTTTATATACAGCTCTAACCATAGTACCAACCATTTAAGTATATATGTTTGTGCATCAGGAGCTTTGAATCAATTGGCTAGAAACTTGGCATGTGAATGGGCAAGAGATGGGATAAGGGCCAACGCCGTTGCTCCTAATTTTATCAATACTGCTCTATCTCAACCTGTAATCAAAAGAAAACACCTTTTTTAAAAAAAAATTTGAATTAACAACTTCTAAAGCTACTTCTAGTCATCACTTGGGTTTTGTTTTTTAATCGGTTCAGTATCTTGATGACCCCGGTTTGAAGGAGAGCTTGTTCAGTAGAACTCCACTTGGTCGTGCGGGAGAACCGGAGGAAGTTGCATCACTAGTGGTTTTCTTGTGTCTACCAGCAGCTTCGTATATAACAGGTCAAACTATTTGTGTTGATGGAGGTCTCACTGTCAACGGCTTCTCCTATATATTACAGGCTTGAGAATGGTGTTTTCGTGTTTTGTAATTGTAATTTCACACCATATGTATAAGTGTATGTACAAAACAAACATAAACGACTTTACAAATTCAGCTTTTAATTTGCCTATTGTTTCTTGGGATAATGTTTTGTTTTTCTTTTTGAATACACCATAACTTTTTAATTATATACCATATCTATCCAAAATTCAACTTTTTACTTCCCACTTCTGTACGTGTTTTCGGTTTGGTATTTTCAACAAAACCATAATCTATTTACTAGATTTTGATCCGCGCTTGAAAGCGCGGAAATTTTTTATGTTTAAAATTTTATATAATTGAGTTTTGTTTTAATTTAAATAATACTTTGATATAAAATAAGTTCACCAAAATTTGTGGTGATGATTGCTTTTCATTAGTTTTAAGTTTCAATTTTTATTTTAGATTTTGGTTTTTAGTTTTTAAATTTCTACATTTCATTTTCAGTTTTTGGTTTGGGTTTTTAATTTTTAAACCCGCTAAATTAGTTTAAACTAATATTACCAACACACAAATCTCAAATAATCGAACATCTAATTTTAAAACTGAAAAGATGATAACAAAGTTAAAAAATATAACATGTGTTTTCGTGAGAATGGTGTTTTCGTGTTTTGTAATTGTAATTTTCTCTTTCAAATAAAAATGTCACACCATATGTATAAGTGTATGTACAAAACAAACATAAACGACTTTACAAATTCAGCTTTTAATTTGCCTATTGTTTCTTGGGATAGTGTTTTGTTTTTCTTTTCAAACTAGGTGATTTTTCCGTGCATGAACGGATGTAAATATTTTGAAAATAAATATATGATAATAATAGATTACTATATAGTTTTAATTTTAAATTAATTTATAATTTTATGGATCATTTATATTAATAATATTATATTACTTTAATTATACTATAATTTTATATATGTTATATCTAGTCGATTTTGTTGTTTTTACAGTTGATTTAATTATTATTTGGATAAAATGAATTACATCTCTGAATTCAACTGTAATATTTTAAAAATATATTAACTTTTAATTAATAACTTATTTTCATATATAGTGGATGCTGTCTTAGATATGTAAATATATTTTAGGAAAATTATGTATAACTTAAGATATATTGTGCTTAGAATGAATTAAAAATTAACTAAAGTGTCTCATTCCTAAATACGTAAATTAATATAACGATAATATTCAAAACTCTCATGCATATATATAAATTTTACAAAAGAACTAAAATTGTAAGAGTTGGTTAATATTTATTTTTCATTTATTAATATATTTTGAGTTATCCTATGATCAATAGAACGTTACATGCATAAGTAGTTGATACATTTTTGGAAGCTCATGAACATATATCAATATTTACAATAATTAAAATATTTATAAATTCTAAATAATTTTATGCTTTAGATTTATTGAATGTAAACTGAAATTTATTTTAAATAATTTTAAAATTGGGAATTCAAATTTGCTTTGGTATTTTAATTATGGTTATATTTAGTTTCACAAACATAAAAACATAAAATTTAACCGTCATATATCTAACTCATTAAACTAATTGTTAATTATTTTATCAAGCGATATTGTATTTGAAAATAACATTATATAAGTAAAATATAATTGATAGATAATTTTCTGTAATTGAAAGATATTATAGTCAACTAAATATATGAAAAAATAAAACAAAATTCAATAATACTAATTAGAAACTATTTTTATTACTCTAAAAGTATATTTTATGTTATTTAAAAATAGTTTTAAATGTATTATTACTATTTTGTGAACTTTCCTTTTTATGAAATCATATTATATCTACATATATTTTTCGTTTTCAATTTGTTTTTTATCACTTTCTAAAAAAATTACTTTTTATTACATATATTTTGGAAATTTTTGAAAAGGAAACTAAATAAAAGAATTAATAATATTGTTTTAACCTATTTTTAATTCATTAAAGATGTCAGTGTAATCAACCATCCTGAAAGTGAACGTGAGAGCGATACATAGGAAACTGACTTCTCAAATAATATTATAGAGAGACACCATAACTTTTTAATTATACTACATCTATCCAAAATTCAATTTTTTACTTCCCACTTCTGTACGTGTTTCAATGCCATTAATCTTTTGGTTTGGTATTTTCAACAAAACCATAATTTATCTATCTATTTATAAAATAGGGTTTACTTCTTTTTCATCTTGCCACGTCAGAAAATAGGTAATCTACCATGAGTTTCCTCCGAATAAGTTTAGGCTTTTATTGTTTGTTAAGTGGACTGATGAATTTCATTATCCAAGCGCGAGTCACAGTCATCATCTTCAATAAATGTAACGTTTATTTCTAGGGTTCGTGATGTTCTTCCATCTCTGCTTTGAATCATGGAGTTTTGGGACGGTGATACGAGGTAATCTAAACGGCCAATCTCAGGTGCGAGCTGATGTTCGTACTAAATCTTCTGAATTCCATCTCCCCGATTTTGCTTTTGACATGTCAAAATGTTCTTCAACCTTCTTTATGTAACTATTTTGAGATAACAACGACTTCCTAGATCTTTTATTCTTACGAATTTTCATCCCAAGACAAGAATCATAGCTTATAAGCTTTTTATCTCCTGAGTTCGTCCTATTTTGAATGAAGAGTTGATAGAAGTATAGAATCATTCAGTAACCTTGTCCAGTGTTGTCCCCCAAACACCACTGAGTCTACTCACAAATGTATGATTAGTCCAAAAAGCATCAATCTGGTAGGCTGGAGTTTGAGGGGCCGAGTGAGGTCAAAGGATTATGGTCTCCTCTCCTGTTTCTTGTACCTCTATTTCTGTTATGGTCTTCCAAATTATTTCAGCTTCTAGTAAATACACTAGAGAGTACTAATTGTTTTTTTAGTTAAATATTGATCTTTTATAGTTTTGTCACTAAATCTCTTTAACATTATTTGTGAAATGATTAGCTTAGGTGTCTTAATCACATTCATTCTCAAGAAAAAAAATGACATGGCTAATTTAAAAATATGACATGGCATCTTTGTAATTGTGAAATGTAAAATTTCTATAATAAATATTCATTATTTTTACAATATTTTTGAAATAAGGTAATGGTTAATAACTCATATTACCATTAAAGTAAATTTCCCTTATTTATTTTTTGGTAAGCTTTTCAAAATATGGCAATGACTAATAAGTTCCAAATAATTATTAAAATATATATATATATATATATATATATATATTTATCATGAAAATTAATTATAAGTGTTTCTTAAAAAATATAAAACTAAAACAATACTTACTAAATAAAAGTTATTGATGGTTAAATAATAAGTTTGGTTAAATTATATATTTATCATGAAAATTAATTATAAGTGTTTCTTAAAAAATATAAAACTAAAACAATACTTACTAACTAAAAGTTATTGATGGTTAAATAATAAGTTTGGTTAAATTTATTGGTTCCTTAATGTAATTACACACTAATTTTTATTTTAATTACAAATCCAAAATTTAATATCATATATTTTTAAATATATATACTAAGAAATAAGAAACTTATTTAAAATAAGTAATCACTATATATGAAAAACTAGAAATAAAATAAATTATTCTGACAAAAGATAGAGAATTAAGTAAAGTTTCAGCATACGTATCTCACATGTTTCCTACCATCAAAATATATTAAAAAAAAATTATTGATGGTTAAATAATGAAATTTTGTTTAAATTCCTTAACACAAACTTCTTTTTATTTTAATTAAAATCCAAAATTTAATATAATATATTTTAAAATTTATAGACTAAGAAATAAGAAACACATTTAAAATAAATAATCACTATATACAAAAACTGTAAATAAATAAAGTTATTCTCTCAAAAGCTAGCGAGTTAAGTAAAATTTCAGTATATTCCAACATATTTCCTAGCTTCAAAATATAAAATGGATAGTTTTATACGGGGTTTTTAGTAATAAAACCCCTCAACTAAAGATGGATCGTAAAAAAAACCCTCAATTAAAGATTTAGTGAAATAAACCCTCAACTTTAGTTCTGTTAATGTTTGTCACCCTCCGTCACAGAATTTTAGACGGAGGGTAACATATGTTAACAGAACTAAAGTTGAGGGTTTATTTCACTAAATCTTTAGTTGAGGGTTTTTGTTACGATTCATATTTAGTTGAGGGGTTTTATTACTAAATGTGGTTAAATATTTTAAAANGTAACATATGTTAACAGAACTAAAGTTGAGGGTTTATTTCACTAAATCTTTAGTTGAGGGTTTTTGTTACGATTCATATTTAGTTGAGGGGTTTTATTACTAAATGTGGTTAAATATTTTAAAATCTTTATTATCATTTATTCATTATTTAAGAATCTTAAAATTGATTTATAAACTTTGAAAATAATTTATATTTTTTTATATATTCATTTATCAATTTTATAACCTATTTATAAAGTTTTCTCATTTAATACTTTTTATAAATTATTATTAAAGTTTAATGATGATTTTATAAGATTAAAGAAGTGATTATTCGTCATACTACAAAAACATGAAGTAAATAAATAAAACAAGAAAAGCTTATTGATTAATAAGGTATGAGTATAACATATTGGTTCAGAAATTAAAATAAAAAAGAAAAATAATCCTACATTATTTCTTCTAAAACAGAAAAAGTACGAATCAAATTGAAATTGTTTAAAGAGGAGAAAAAAACCCTTGCCATATTTTAAGTAACAAGGTTGAATTTCTAAACTAATTAAATATCCTCAACACTACCTACAACTTTATATAACTTAGAAATCTTAATTATTTGATATTTGAAAGTATTAATATAAGAAAATTGTATGTGTTTCCTCTTTTATAAAGCTTTATCGATTTACTTCGTAATATCAAGAAAAATCATGTATTATTTTATCCTAAGAAATAGCAGACAAAAGCTTATAAAATCATCATTAAACCTTATTAATAGTTTATAAAAAATTAAAATATTTACTAAGCTTTATAAATAGGTTAAAAATTTGATAAAGTAATATATATAAAAGATTATAAATGATTTTCAATGTTTATAAATCAATTGTAAAATTCTTACATATTAAATAAATGATAATAGAGATTTTCAAATATTTAACCGCATTTAGTAATAAAACCCCTCAACTAAAGATGAATCTTAACAAAACCCCTCAACTAAAGATTTAGTGAAATAAACCCTCAACTTTAGTTATGTTAACGTATGTTACCTTCTGTCTAAAATTCTGTGACGGAGGGTGACAAACATTAACGGAACTAAAGTTG
>CAKOAT010000002.1:843575-880142 GCA_932364175.1 Eruca vesicaria subsp. sativa
GAAAGAGTTAGATTGTACTGAGTGAAATACATGAACAATTTTCTTAAATATAAAGCTCGATCTAATGTTACACATCTTAAAATATATTGTCCGTAAACTAGACAACCTCACATAGTCCTTACTTTGATAAGTAAACTTAACATGAAAAAAACCCTAATTTTTTTTCTTATTCAAACTCAAACTTAAATCCCAAATCAAGGTCCTTTTTTGAGGTACCATTCTGTTTCAACAATATTTACAAAACAATGTCATTGGCTTAATTTAACACCTATGTTTTTTTATTTTAAGTTGTATTCCACGTTTTTTTCCTTTTAATACAACATCAAAATATTTCTTTTAAAAAATCTTCCCCTTTTTGCTGTAACTAAACATTTATAACCGATCATATTATGTATGCAATCAAAACAGTACATTAAGGGTCCGATTGGAAATGGCTATAGCTTTAATTTTTTTGCTATAGAAAAAAAGCTGTAGATTTTTTGCTATAGAAAAAAATCTGTAGATTTTTTGCTGGGTTTTAAATTTTATTTCTCTAAAATTTTATGGAAAGCTTTCAAAAATTGATGTGGATATTTGGCTCTGCAGAGCACTTATACGGCTGTAGGTTATTTCTAGAGCTATGATTTAATTTTTTTTATTAAAGCTTGATTGCTTTCAATTTAGTGATTTAGAAATAAATGAGGCTGTAGAGAACACCTACAGCAACTACCAATCACCCCCTAAATTAAAACCATCGATGGTAAAGCTCTATTCATTGTTATTCAAAACTTTATATTGAATTAAAACCATCGATGTCTTTGAAAAACAGTGTATTCAAGAAACTGCCCGTCCATTTAATACATCAAGCTTCAACGTTTGAACTAGACATTCTTTGATAGTTAAATATACATTCAGTTCATAGTGAATTGCCAGTTCATCGATAGTTAAGCTAGGCATAAATTATTGCCAATTCATCAATGGTAAAGCTCTATTCAAAAAAATGTATTGTATTTAGCTTAAGTTGACATACTAGACCATCACTGCTGTGATAAAAAAAATAAAGTTGTAACCCCTAACCCCCAAATGCAAGTATTTATAATTTATTGAATAATTAATTAAAATTAACCCAGCAACCTAATTTTGGATAATCACTAAACAAAAAAATTATCTTCAATATTTTCAAGGCTGATATTTAGGCAAATATTATATATGTTCTGAAGTTCCATAAATTCAAGCAAAAAACAAAAATTCGCTATTTTTATATTTACCAATAATCTAAATCATAAATACTCAGACAATCCTATTGCCACATATCTTCTGCAATATCAATAACATAAAGTCAATTAAAAAACTAAATAGCTTAATAACGAGATCTTCTCCAACTATATTAAATTCGAATATTCTAAAAACTTGGCCTATTGTTTCTTATAANGTTCCTGTACAGGTAATAGAAGATATCATTAATAATGTGCACCTATAAATCTATATGTAATACTAAAGTTACTATAATCTAGAATATAATAGAAATTTATTATACAAACCAAAATAAATAAGACCAATAAGGATCAGACACAACCAACATCATTATCATCATAATAATTAGAACATAGTGTAAATTTTAATAACAAATCAATTTAGTTATATAGAGAAGGAATAACAAAGTCCAAAATTCATAATTATTTTTGTTTTATTGATTTCCATTATCATTTAAGTATATTTCTATTATATTCATTTTAATCTTATTTAATAAACATAATTATGAAAGATAAAATTTAAATATTTTAATACCAATAAAAATATGTATTAAAAATTAACATGGTTAAATAAGTAAATTTATAAATAAGATTCATAATTTCAATTGCCCATACCGTATATATATATTCAACGTTGAGCTAAAATACATCAATATATTAATTTCTCTGTTAGTGATGTAAAATATCAAAAAGTTTAACAGTATTTAAATTGATGTTCTAACCAAAATACACCTTCCACATTAAATTGAGATATAATGTAATTAAAATCATATCTTGATCGGAAAATATAATGTAATAGAATTAATCTTACAACTACTGAACTTTCCGCACATCGAATATAATGTAATTACTTAATATTTAATTAAACAAGTTTTTTGCGTTTCCAAATCCGGGTCAAAATAAAAATATTAACGTCAATATATCTGAACCCGGATACTCATGCCTATATATATTTGCAAATGCATAAATTTAAAGCAAAACGGTTGTCCCGCCCTCTTTAAGGGCGGGTCAAAATCTAGTTTACTTTTAAAATTGTATTATCTTTAATCTAGGATTTAATCCTCTAATTTCTAAAGACTAAGTCTTACTGGGCTAAACCCAACATAAATCTGTTTTATATTAACAATTTTTCCTAATTTTAATGGTTAATATAAGTTTCAAATTTATATGTTTTTTAATAGTTGTTTGAGTGTCAGGTGTGTGGTTCATGTATTGCCACATTGAGATTCATCTGAGTTGGAGACTGACGATGTTCCAAAGCAGAAACTCCCTCCTCCACCCTCAGATTTTCCTAAATGTTGACTCTGACCAATCCAACGCTCACTTTCACTTTCTTGGAATTCTATTAGCTTAAATTGTGCTATATGTGTTTCTTGTTTTCCTTTTTACATTTCCTGTTTACTTTTTGAATTCTGAGTTTTATATGCTTTTTTCTAGCACAAAAAGAGTTTTTGTATGCTTTCTCCTTTCTTGTTAAAACTTGTTTTGCCGCAAATTACATAATTTTGGTAATCAACGAAAAAAACATTAGCAAAAGTCTGCAACGGTCTGTGATCGTTTTTCATTCTGTTTAAACAAAACATATTTATGATAAATGACAAAAGATAGAGTCGTTGACAACTTTTCATTGGATTCTCTATATAATAATCACAACTTTTTCCTTCTAATAAAGTGAAAAGATAGATTTTATCTCTTATTCAAAAAAAGAAGAAGATTTTATCACATTATCTATATAATGCCGACTAGTTTTCTAAGTAACTAACTGTTTATATACACAATATAGTAATTTCATCCTAAGTTCTTATAAAATAAAATGTGAAAATATGTTGGTCTAAATACTTTTCATTTGCCAAGAGGGAATCTTTCTTCAATCAAAGAGACAAAAACCCAGAAAGCAAACAGAAAATACTGCCACCAAATACTGCCATAAAATGCAAAAAGGAATAAATTAATATTTAATAAAGCTAAGAAAAAACAAAATATGAGTAGAGTTCCAGACATTATTGGTGTTTGCAAGATCTACAGCATCATAGCATTATATTGATGTATTCTTATCATCATCATCACATTGACATTAGGTGGACTCCATTATCGTTTCATAATCAATAATGGATTAAAAGAAAAAAGCTTCAGATCTTTGACGGGATGAAAAAGTATCTTGAATCAATATAATTAAAGTAACCAACAGATCTAATATATCACATAAAATGTAAGATTGTGTGTTATGTCATTTCAGATTTGTTTTTTTGCAGAGACAATGAAATTAACTATTTATTGCAAATCCTAACAAAAACACTGTACTACATGATACACCAATGACTAGTTAATTAATACTCCAAATATTGTAGTTTTAATATTTTCTTAGTTATCAAAAGACATTAACTAATCCCGATCTGAATAGAAGCACTTGCACTGAAAATACATATACAAATGTCTATGATTGTGTATGTGTAGCATATGGAAGCTAGGTAATTAAAGGAAGAAATGTTATGTAACGGAACAATGAGCATTGAAACCCTAAGTTTTAAAAACAAAATCTCTTCTTACAATGTACTTGTATGGAATAATCAAGCTGATCTAATTACAAGGAACAAAAAAAGGAAGATCTAATTAAGAATCTCCATGTTTATGCCAACAAACAAGCATAGCCACACACCTTCTCATAATGTAAAACCTTGCCTTTTGTTCTTTAGCCAAGCTGCTGTATTTTTGAGTGATAGAAGAAGATGGAGAGGAAGACGATTTTCTCTCTTTTCTTGAGAAGCTTCTAGAGATGGAAGATGAAGAAGACGAGGATGAAGGAACAGAGCATTTAGTAGAGGAACTCCTTGCGAATAGTGGAGATTTAGCTGATGAAACACTTGTTGAGAAGCTTCTAGAGAACTTTGACTTAGAGGAAGAAGATGATGTTGTCTCTTTCTTCGACAGCTTCCACTTCTCCTCCATGAATAATGTGTGCTTCTCCAAAGATATTTGGACTCAGATTCAGATGAATTGTTCTAAGTTCTTTGTGTGTGTGTTTCTAATGTATTTGATTATGAGTTTGTGGTGATTCAACTCAAAAAGAGAGTGATTCAGAGAGAGAAAAGAGAGAAGTATAGAGAGAGTGATAGTGTCACTTTGCTTATATAGGATGCTTCATTTTATACTTGAAATAAATGGAGATAGCAAATGGCAAACGAATTAATGGCAAAAATCAAAATTATTTTAAACCAATGATTATTTCTTTTCCGTCGACTTAGGAACTATTTTTCTTTTGGCGTCGAGTTATTAGGAACTATTTAACATCTACTTGTTTTAATTTATCTAAACTTATTATGCTACTGTAGACTTACATGTTATATTTTGGTTCAATACCCTTGTAATTTCTAATAAAAATCAGTAGAATTACTTTGACTAGCTTGTAAGTATACCAACATGCCACCCACATTAGGATTTACAGTTAATAGTTTTCAAAGAGTAAAATAAGTGGGTTCTAAAGAGTTTTTCATCCTACAAAACTAAATATCAAAAGAGGTGTGCACTAACTGCACTTATCATCCTGTGAAATAAATTGTGGGAACATCTGTTACAATTCTTCACCAACTGTTTCAAGAAAATTATGAATATATTTTCTTTTTTCCTTTCTTCATATAACAATATATAATTCGGATAAGTTGATGGACTAACCAACTCAATATTACATAATCTATATAGAAAATAAAGATCTTCAAGTTTTTTTCATGTTTACCCCGTAGTTCACAATTAACTGATCTCATTAATATTTCTAATCGTAAATTTTGCTTTAAGCTGATACTCAACTATTTCCACACTTAATTTCTGGCAAATACACTATCAGATTACCATACCAAAAGGTCATAAACAATAACTATTTAAAGATTAGGAATATATGTAGAAAAGTAAGTCTACTGCTACGATATTCTCGTTTCACTATGAACAAATACTATTAGTAAAAACTGAAAATCTGGCACAAAAAAAACACAAAATATAATAAAAATGAAAAACAACGATACAAACTCTTGCTTATATTTTGTCAAGTAGGTTTTCGTCTTTTAAAGGTTCAGGCAATTGTATATATGTATCAAGTATTGGATGGTTTCTGCCTTTCTGGACACCACCATTTTTAAAACAGTAGAAGATTTTCTTGATACCAGAAAATGTAGACACTTTTATATAAGGGACCTGAGGAATAGTTGATGGAGCTTTTGGGAGTTCAAAGCCTTGCCTGGAAAGATAATGAATATTTTTTTTACGATTTTGAGTAATTTAAACTCTCAAGTAACGATTAATCGTAATACAAACTCTTAACTAAAGATTTTGTGAAATTTAATTGAGAGTTTAAATTACTAAAAATTCTTCTTTTTATGACCATCTTTGCATTTTCTTTTTCTTTTTAAATATAACAATTAATTCTTTTAATTTGTGTCAGTCATACAGAATCCACAAGGTTTGGGGATGGGGGCCTTTTACTTAACGTTGACGATTTAGTTATGCTTTGATTAATGAAAGTTGTATTAACTAGATAACGTATGCTTGCAAAGCGAATTATTACAAAGCAAACGTGGCAAATTCCGATTGGGTGGAGCTTCTAGAACTCGAGGTCTTATTCTTACCATCACAAGATCTACACATTGTCGAAATCGTTTTCTTGAGATCTGCCATTAATGTTGGCGGAACCAATGTCGTACGTTTATATGCATAATACATATATATTAATACATATAAAACATCTATACGTATATGCACAATCATAATCTTCATTTAAGCTCGTCACATGAGAGAGATCCCAACATGGAGCACGATAAAATTTATCGGTATTGCTTTCATATCAGTGTGTAATGTACGCATATTTTATATATTAAAGTAATTCATTGATTGAAATAAAATATTTTATCTATGCGGATCACTATATATAATTGCCAGTGGGACAGGAATCTCAAGAAATAACGTGGAGGAGAAATATAATAATTAAAAAAAAAAAACTGGTTACCAGCAGAGCTAAACTTCCTCGAAATGAATGTGTTACACAAATGAAAATTTAGAGATGATCAAAAGGCGACTAGAGTAAAAGAGCTTGGCTATTCGGCTTGGCATGTTTTATCATGCTTGTCTTTTAGTAAAACTATTACATTTTGAAAGATCTAGCTTCTGGTATTAATCAACTAACCAATATAAACGATAGAAAGGATTATTTTCATATATAACAACAACTAATAAGTGTTGTCTGCAAGTGTAATGTTATTTCTTCAAAATGTTGGAAACTAATTTTTTATTCAATGTAAGGTTATTATTTTAAAAATGTTGGAAATTATTTTTTTATTCAAATTAAGAAGGTATATTATTGTGTGGGGGTTGGAGAGGAGGGGCAAAGAGGGATGGAGAGATAGGTGTTTCCGTATGATCGTGATTTTTAAAAGAGAGGATGAATAAACAGGTTTGGTCTAATAATATTCTACATGTTTTCACTTATGTCCTGAAACCAGCCTGGATTTACGCAAAACGAACCCACATTACATTGTCTCCATTTTTCGTTTTGAATTCTATACTACTCCACATATTTCAAATCTGTTTTTGCCAAAGCCTTAGACACCCTGAAAAGCAACTGCAGTTTGATCTACCTATCACTCAACTAGTTATTCAATTATTTTGACGGATATTCAAAATCGTGTGAACGAACAAACCTTTTGTTAACACTAACACCTCGACACATGTACATTATTAATTTTGTGGTTTTCATTTGCATTACTAATTAACATACCAAGCAAAATAAAAGTGCATTTATCAATCTTTTTAATTAATAGGTTAGTTTGAATTGTTGAAGTGAAATTTTATATTTGTGTTTTATTAAAAAATAAATGCATAAAAATCACAGTTTCAAATTTAAATGTTGATAATATTATTAATTAATTTTCTTATAGAGCTTATAATTTTTTTTCAGAATATATTTTCTTCAAAATATTTAAAAATTATGACTTCGCTCAAAATATGCATTCATACAACACGAACAAAAAATTTGGGGCATTATCATAATTTTCTCGAAACAATTGCCTAAAAATCCGTGAAGTGGAAGTGAATCAGTTACCTTCAAATATAAACTCCTCATGGCTCGTGAGATATGATGAACCTATATCGCTGATGGCCTTTATCCATGCAGTTTGTGTGGACAATTTGATCAGGTTCCGGTCTAATCATTGATCTGATGTCCCTATGGAAGTGGATCATCAATTTTGTTCGTTGTTTTGAACCACTAACAATTCAGTTATTAATTTCTCAAAAAAAAAAATCAGTTATTAAGTTTCAAAAAAAAAAATCAGTTAGTATTAGTTATTTAAACGTTATGGTATGGACCACTTCATTTATGGTATCAACAACTTTATAACAATAAAATTATTAATGGAATACGTGTTACAGTTTCTCCCTTTTAACTTAAGAGCTACCCATTTGTAATGCCGTCCGTTCATAGTTTAAGACTGGATTTCAAAAAAAGAAAAGACTGGATTTCAGTGAACAAAATAACCAGTTGATTAAATAAAATATTTTCAAGTATGCATATATATATATTTCAAAACCTTAGAACAAAAATATAGAATATAGTTGAGAGTATTTTGAGATTATTCGAGTAAACTCCGACAAAAAAAAATAGAAGAAGAACTCACAATTAAATATAAAAAAAACAAGAAAGAAAAGATAGAAAATTTGTGGTTTTAGATTTTTTTTTTTATAAAAACTGATGACAATCTCAGTTTACATGTGGAGTTAACCATTGACTGAAATACTCAATGAAAAATAAAATGCAATTACAGAATTGTTTTTGAGATACTCAAATAAGTTTTGAGCGTTAAAGTTGTGCTTATTAGTGTGCTTTAAACAAAGCCAAAACAGCATCTCGCTGATTCACAGAGCTGACCTACCATGTGGTTTCGTTACTTCCAAATAAAGTATTAGTTTGTTGTAAGTTTAGACATAAAACCTGTTTTTATTTTTGGGGTTTAAAACAAATTTGTTTTTTTTTTAACACTGATGCGAACAATTATTTGAGGCGATACACAATTATTGAATGTTACAAGGAAAGAAAGAAGATATCATTAGACATCCAAAACAAATTTGTTTGTTCTCAAAACCAAAAGCATTAGCATCAATGCTCATATATGTACGTTAATAACGCACACACTGGTCACTTACGTCTCCAACTCTTCATTATCTTAAGACAGCTTGGCTTAATGCTCATTTGACTGGTCAAACATTTAAAAATTCCCAATTAATTTATTTCAATATGTTTTGTCAGTAACTTACATTTGATTTGACCATTAACATTACAAAATACAGACCAGTACATAATTTTCTTTTCTTTTTTTATTAGCCATATGACCATATCATATGATACTAGGAACACTTCAAATGTTAATAACTTTTGAATGAATTTTCGTAAAATTAATAGTTTCATAAATAAATATTAATATATATATATATATATATATATATATATATATTGAGAATTCCAAAATTATAATTTTTCATTAGGGATGTTTTAATAATTAATAAACTCTTTTCAAAAAACAAAAAGAACCATCTGTATTACAAAGCTATGGAAATACTCATAAGTATCACTAAATATGCCAAATTTTTGCATTAAGTCATTTAATATTGAATTTTAATAGGATTTCCTCCGTCTTATTTTACATGTCATTGTAGAAAAAAATATTGTTTTAAAATAAATGTTGTTTTATAGTTTTGATGCAGAATTTATTAACTTTATATATTTTCTATTTTATTATTGATTGAAATGTGGTTAGGTGTATAGAAAATTGTGTTTTCATTTTGAAAATAATAAAATTAAATTTTTTCTTAATCTGTGTGTAAAAACCTAAAACAACAACTAAAAAGAAATGGAAAGAGTATTTCAAAACCAAAAATAACAGTTTAATTCTGTCTAAACATAATTTGTTTCTTTTGTTCTTTTTTTTTGTAAACAAAATTCTTTTGTTCTTCTTAATGAGACAAAGTTCAATATTCATCATGGATCTTAGATTCCATCTTGGATCTACATAATGATCACTAAACTTTATTACTCCTTTAGCATTATACAAAGGTATGTTTAGCTATTTTGTTAACAGGATTAACAAAGTTGTAACTTTTATAAATGGTTGGATTACCGACGTCAAAAATAATATATTTAAATAATTAAATAAGCGTGTTTACATAAAAAGGTAAGGTGATACTGTCCTTAAATTACTAAAACGGAAGGGTGCAATGAAAAAAAATCTACGTCGTAAAAATAATATATATTTAAATAATAAAACAAGAGTGTTTATATGAAAAAAAAAAACATTTAACTTTACTGGTTGAGAGCTAAGAGATTCTTTACCCGATGTGGAAATGTTAATCGGTCAACCGTTGTGAAGGTAAGTCAAAATGAACTCACATGGTAGCTCACTTTCTCAGATCGACTGCACGATACCCTCTAATCCTTCTTATATATATATTGTTATATGTGATATAACTGATTGATTTGCTGTTTTTTTTAGAAAGGGCTTTTAATTGATTTGCTGTTATTACTCTTATAATTTAACTGTGTATGTAAAGAAGAAAAATAAGTTGTAAGTAACCTAAAGCAACAAAAAGAAAGGTATTCTTAAACCTAAATTCCACACAAAAACTTTCTTTGGTATATGACCAAGTTTCGAATTACTAATTGATTAAGTAATTGAACTCATACAGTCAAACATACTTTGTACATGACAAATTAAGAGAATATAATTTTGTTTTGCAAGATGTTAAAGTTGATCAGTTCACAAAACAAAAAAGATGTTAGAGTTGGAAAAAATAAGCTTGACATAATACAAGTGGTTTGCCTGATGTATCTTTTTTTCCTTTTATTATTACGTGACGATTAGTGAACGGGCGTCACAACTCACAAGTATCAAAATGAGAGAAATAAATTTGCCTAAGAGTTGCCCACAAAAATGTGCCTAAGAGAGTTGATTTTCAAAAATTTAAATAATTTTTATATTTTTTTTTTAATTTTACATTCTAATCCTAAACGTTAATAATAACTAGTTACAAATATTAAATTTTGATAAATAAATAATTATACTCATTTAAATGTAAAATATAATTTAGAGCTCATCTATAAATATTTCTCTTTCATCAAACGAAATAATATTTAGCAATGAATATATGCATCAACTAGAGAATAAAAGTTATGAAAGGGTTCAACTGCGTATATACACTACAAGAAAACAAGGGATTTTTCGACGAAAATACCGATAGAAAAAATTTCGTTGGGAAATCTCGACCGAACGCCGGTGAAAAATGGTCGAAAATAAGTTTCACCAAATTCGTCGGTATACCATCGGATTTTCCCGACCGATAAAATTCATCATTTTCCCGACCGATAAAATTTGTATTCGGTCATGTAATCTCAACAATATCTCGAGGAAAATATGGTTGTAGCAAAAAACTCGAAAATATACCGACGAATAAGTGTATCTGTCATGATTCTGTCAGTATGTTATCAGACAAACCAACAAAATACCAAAAACACGTCGATATTTACGACTTGGCAGTGAATCGAAATTTTGATGCAGTACTTTCCCTGTTATTTTTGGTATACCAACGGACAAAACCCGTCATAAATTTGTCGAGAATACATTTTGTCGATAATCCGTCAGTTTTTCCTAACGGAAAAGAGTTCGGTAATGTAAGTGCTTTTAAAATTAATTTATAAGTTGTTATATGACTTTGTACAACTGATATATTATGTTATATAATCATAAATATTATCAAAAATTATTAAAAATAACTAAAAGAGTACAACTTACAAGATCCGGCATAAGACACATAAGAGTGTATGATTTTTACATTTAATTTTTTATTTGATTAATATGTCATGTTCAAAAATTTTAAATGTGAGGATACAAAGGTGACATTTGTTTTCTGATCTTATATTTAATCTCCAGTCCTTTTAAAAACCAAAACTCATAACCCGTACGAACCAAAACCACAAACTGATGAGGTCTGTTGGTATTTTCTTGGGATTTTCTGACGGAATACCGACGGAAACCAAAATTTGATATGTATGTCAGTTTTCCGTCGGTATATCCCGACAGAAAACCTACGATAACCTTAAATTTGTGGTTTCCGTCGGAAACCCCCAAGGAAATACCGACGGACCTCATCAGTTTGTGGTTTCGGTTCGTACGGGTTATGAGTTTTGGTTTTTAAAAGGATTAGGGATCAAATATAAGATCAGCAAACAAATGTCAACTTTGTATCCTCACATTTTAAAAATTTGAACATGACATATTAATCATAACCATAAAATAAAAATCATACACTCTTATGTAGCTTATGCCGGGTCTCGTAAGTTGTACTCCTCTAATTAAAATTAATAATTTTTTTGCTAACTTTTTATGTTTATATATCATAATATATCAGTTGTACAAAGGCATATAACAAATTGTAAATCAATTTTCAAAGCATGGGCATTACGAAACCCTATTCCGTCGGTATTTCGTCGAGATAAACCGACGGATTAACGGCAGAATGTATTCCCGACGAATTTCTGACGGGTCTCGTCTGTCGGTATACCAAAAAATAACCGAGAAAGCATTGCGTCAAAATTTTGATTCATCGCCAAATCGTAAAAACATACCAAATTTTGATGGATTTTTTCCGTCGGGATTTTCTTTTCTCTACTTAACACAAAAACCCTTTTTCTTCCCTATTTTTTTTACCCAATTCTCTCTCTCTTTCCGTCGATCTCTCTCTCCCTCTCTCGCGAAAATCACCGAAATTGGCTCCTGCTCTTCCTCCTCGGTCGATTCCTTCACTCTCTCTTCCTAATCATGTAAGTTTTCTCTCCCAATTACTTTGTTTAGGGGTTTTAGATGTTATAAAGTTAGTTTGTTTAGGGTTTGTGAGTTTGAAAGATTGATTAGGGATTTAGAAGTTAGATTAAGGATGTAGAGATAGATTAGGGTCGGGATTAATGTTAGAATTATGGATTGAAGTTTAGATTAAGAATTTTGTGATTGAAAGATTGATTATTCATGTTTTTTTTTTTCCAAAAAAAATGTTTTTAGTTATTTGTAAAAACGTTTTCATATTATATATTTATTAATAAAAACTTTTTTTTATAAATTGGAATAAATAAAATGTTTTCAAAAATACTTTTATAACTATTAAAAGATAAGTTAAACATTTTTAACTATGAACTATCCATATTTTCTTTTTATTATTTTATATATCTGTTTAATTTTTGTTTATTATTTTAAAACATTTTATATATTCTGTTTAATTTCTATTTATTATTTTAAAGCCTTTTATAACTTTTATGTATAATTTTTAACTACAACTACTAATGTTTTTAAAATTTAAGTTATCATTTCATATTAATATTTTAATTTATTTCTACAATTATATAAATTATTTTTTTATTACACAAAAAACATTTTCGACGGACACAATTCGTAGAGATTTTCAAATTACCAACGTCAAGGGTTCGTCGGGATATTTGGTTTTTTATTTAAATTTTCGATGGTTTGTGTTCGTCGGGATGCTTTAAAAATCCCGATCAATGTGTTTGTCGGTATTTTGAAAAGTCTCGACCAGTGTTGTTTGTCAAGGTTTCGTCGGGATTGTGTTTATCGGTAACTTTCGAAATTTTCCAACGAATTCCCGACGGATTTTTGTTTCCCAACAAATGATACCGACGACCGTTTTCGTCAGGATTCTGTTGGAAACGGTGTCACACAATTTTGTCCATCGGTATCCAATAGTTTTTTTGTAGTGATATAATATTTATATTTTACATAGTACTATTGTATATTAATAATTATGATTTAATTTAATATATTTTAATTTTTAAATGAATATAATTATAAAAATTAAAATGAAACAAATGATATTAGCAAAATTATATGTAAATTACATAATTATAGATATTATAGGAAAGTAAATGATATTTTAAAATTTCACTAAGAAAATCTTGAGTTTGAGATTTTGATGGTAAAATTTAATTTGAGATTTTTTTATTTAAAACCTCAAAGTTTAAGTTTTTGAGATGATTTTGAGATTTTGAAATTTAAATTGAAGATTTAAGAATTTGTTGGGAATGCTATATGTGTAGATGTTTTTGATTAACCAAAAGGTGGTGGTTTAGATGAATTTTTTGGGAGCGAACCAATCCATGTTCTAAAATATCTCATTACATTTCATCTTATGACTACGCTGATATGTGACCATGATTTAGATTTTATTTGAATATCCATATAAATCTTTAGAGTTTAGTCTGAACTTTCGATTGATGCGAGATAGCCCAAGTTATATAAAATGCATGTAGATGTTGGGATTGGATGATAAAAGCATGCAAGATACCAGGATTGCATGATAATACCTTTGGTATAAGAATTACAACTTAGATGTAAAAATTAATTATTAACTTCTTTCTTTGTACGACAATGTAGGAAGTAAAATGTAAAGTGAAATAGAGAAATTGGTGACGCCATGTCGCCACATGGAAACATGTGTAAGCTGTGAAAGAGGAGGACATGGTCAGGTCGGCCGGTGGGTCGTAACTCTTAAAGCGAAGCCCCGCCATTTTCACTTTATTTATGAGTATAATGAAATATTGAAATGTCAAACATATAATATACGTAAAATATTAGAAGTTTTGTTTTCAAACCCTTGATTTAGAATATACTTAAAAGAATCAAGTTCCACGAAATATGTAAGAGTCTTTATGTGGGATTTTGTTCTTGTACTTGTTACATCATCCATTTGGTTATTTGTGAAATTTGAAAGAAATGACTATGTCTGGACTGTCGGTCTTCGGATCGGGTTCGAACTGGTTCTTTATGGGTCCATGTCCTTTGGATCTTAAACATTGAGATCCAATAGGTATTTAGAAATTTTCGGTTTGGATTCAGTTTAATTCTTTTCGGATCCAGATCGGTTTGGGTAAATAATTATATCCATATAATAGCCGTAATTTTTTCTGGTTTATATCGGATTCGAATCGGGTCGTATATTTAGGATCTGAAAAGGACATAGCATATCCAACTCCAACAAATTTAGTCAATATATTTCATATATATCTAAAATTTACAAAATAACTTTAATGAAACTATTAATAATTAAAATGAAACATTTTTAAACTCTAAGTTTTTCATTTTAAAGCTTCTTATTCTTCAAAAAATGTTACAAAATAATAATAAATATTATTAACAAAAAATATTTTAATTAAATCATAAAATAATATATATATATATATATAATAGAACACAAAAATCGTAATTTTGGATATAGATGTTTTTAAGTTGGGTACAAATTGGTTCTTGTCGAGTCGGGTCTATTTCAGTCAGTTCTTTTCGGGTTCGGATCTATTCCGGTCAGTTCTTTTCGGTTCTGGTTCTTTCGGGTAAAAGAAATTTTGATTCAATAAGTACTTATAAACTTTTGGTTTGATTTCGGGTCGGGTATTTTCAGGTCGATTCCATGTCAGGTTTTCGGGTCCATATTAAAATATCCAGGCCTAGAAATGACCAATTTGAAGACGACATGGGAGTACTGATGAGTTCACATAAAATCTTCTTTTGATGGACCTTTCACGACAATTCAGAGACCTTTAAAATACTACCAGGTGCAGATGCAACTCACATTCTACGTATCATAAGGTGCACGTTTTAACAAACCTAGATAAAAAAGGTCTACAAAAGGATTTTAAACTCAAGATAAAATTTTGCAGATCTGAAAATAGGCACTAAATGTTGTTTTATATGTAATTTTGGTAACTGATTTTTGAATCTAAACGTAGAAAGATAGCATAGTAAAACAGTTTTACGAGTTTAAATGTTGAGATGATATTATACCTAGGCGGAAAATCAACTAAAATATCAGCACTTGACTCCTGATCTCAAACTCTCTCTCTCTCTCTCTCTCTCTCTCTCTCTCTCTCTCTCTCTCTCTCTCTCTCTCTCTCTCTCTAGTTTTTACAAAGACTCGTTACTTTTTAGTATCTTTTGTGTCTCTTTAATCTCGTATGTCTTTTTCATATTAGGAAAAATGTCTGGGTGGACATAAATCAAATATCCTGATATTTTCAGGTACTCCTCATATTATTCTTTAAATCAAATAATCAATTATCCGATTCTAATCCGATATGTAGCTGCCATGATAGTCGGTGTCTGAATATCCAAATGTTAAATCTGCCCAAATTATATAAAATAAAATGTTCGTAAAAAGATACTAATATTTGAATGGGTGATTTCATTCATGGATTATCCATTATGTCAACAAATATATCATCCATAAAATGAGAAATTTTAATTACATCCTTATTTAAATGTTTTATCACATGTCATTAAAATTTTCAAAAATTAATAATAAAAGTGAAGAAACATAAGATGCATTAAACTGGATTGGTGAGGTAAAACATTTTATAAATATATAAAGGCTACAAAAAGAAACTATCATACAGTTAATTTTTTTTGTGCAACTAATTTATAATAAATAAATGATATACAATAGAACCTCTATAAATTAATAATGTTGGGAATTTGAAATTTTATTAATTTATCGAGATGTTAATTTACAAAAGTTTCCTTATTCAGATTCATTATTTTAAAATATATTTATTCTAAGATAAGAAAAATGTTTGATTTTGTGTATAGACATTAATTTTTTTGAAACTTAACATTTATATTTATTTTATTATATTATTTGGTATATATAATATATATGTAGAATTTAAGTGTGGTTTAGAAATAATATTACTAAATCTCTTCAAAATATATTTTGGGTTAAGAAAATATAAAGATAATTCTATTGTAAATATAAATCAAACAATATAATGATCTATTTTTACTTCTATACATATAAAATATTAATTTATAATTTTAGTGGGATCATATCTTTACATAGAAGTTTTAAAAAATATTATTTGATTTATTTTATCGATTTGTGGCAAATGTTAAATCCGCCCAAATTGAAACCGGAAAAACTTATTAATTATATAAATTACTCTAGTTGAAACACTTAAACCACATATGGATTTTCCGTTTCATTTGAAATTTTTTAATGTTAATTGTACAATTCATTTCTAAAACTTTAGTGGCTAAGTGTTTTTTGGTGAATGGCATTGTGAAATTGGATCATACACTATATTTGAAAGGTGTGTTTTGCTCACTTCTCTTTCAAACCCTAAGGAAATGCTAATTTTTTAAGAAAAATATTGGTTACATAAAATATCATTTTAGATTAATTAAACCAATAAAAATGAAATGTTATGTAATTAATCATAACTTTCAAATGAGATTATGTTTTCTAAAATAATAAGAATATCGTCAGTATTTTTTTTCTTTGAACATCAAATAAACTGAAAACAAGAAAGTATTTATTTGTCTAGAATTTAGAGATGGATTTTGCTGTTTAAGTTTTATGCATGTAAAGTATGTCACTACAATTTGGTTAATAAAACTCTTTGCTTAATATGTATAAACTTTTATCCATTTACAAAGAGAAAAAAAAAGGAGATGAACCAACATGAAGCCTAAATTTAAATGGACATCTGGCATAAAGTTATGTCATGGGAGACGACATATCATCTTTGGTTTAAAAAAGATGTGGGCTTACTTATGAAATAGTCTGGGCTAAATTTTGCAAATAAATTTTGTCACACGTAGCCTACAAATAAAATTTCTGGATTATGAATCTATAAGTCCAGAGTCCATTATATTCAGATTTTGCATGACTTTTTAATATCACTCCCGTCGTCACTAGATGAACGCAATTTGTGTGCATAAATATATCTACACTATTATTTAAAAAATAAATTTTCAGAACAAAATCTCACATTTTAGAGCAGTCAACATCTTCGAATAAATTATATAACTTCAGTTTCAAAAAAAAAATTATATAACTTTAAATATAGAGTTTTTTTAATCTCCAAAAAGGAACTCCAAAACTTCAAATTTAAATTTTCACTATTTCAAATTTGAAATTTTATATATTTATTTACATTTTGATCCTTACATTTACAAATAAATAATTTATAAATATTTTCTCGTTTATCATTTTAATCCTTTAAATTTTTATATCTCATAAATATTTAAAATTAGCTTTTAATTTTTATAAATTTAAATTTTACACAAAAGGTAAATAAAAATTTAAATAAAATTTATAATATTTAAAAACTAAAATTACATAATAAGAATATTACAAAAGAAACTTAATATTTGTTTGTAGTTAATATTGTAAGAATATAATTAGACAAGAAAAATATCTATTTTGCTTAATATTTAATTATGTATTTGTATTTATAATTTAATATTTAGTGTAATTTTATTAATTAATATTACTTTATAATTTATTTATTTTTTATTTATTAAAGTTATATTATATTAACTATCACAAATCTAAGAACTATAGTGTAAAATATAAATCATCTTATATATTAAAACAAAAGTCATGACTTAACTTCATGTGTGATTTTTTTAAAAATGAACTATTGCTAGAACATTAAATATCTAATAATTTTATCATTATTATATCTTTTGAAAAATCATACCTATAATAACAAAGATACATTTAACAATTTGGTTTTGGTAAATTACCCCCACACCTTCCAACTTAATCACGCAAAATATGTCAATATATATAAATTTAGGAATCTTCTATTATTTATAAGGAAATATGTCAATAATAGTTAAATGCATCCACAATATATTAACAAAAAATCACATATTCGTAATATGGAATATTTCTATACCCTAACAAAATTTGCACGCTATATATACTAGATAAATTTATTTCGATGTAAATTTTTAAAATTATATTGTTTTAAAAAGAAATTGTTTAAAAAAATTCTTTTTAATAATTTTCTTATAATATTAATTTATGAAGCTATAAGTTTAATCTGAGTTGTAGATTTTTTAATCTGAGTTGTAGATTTTTTCCTTTAACATTATATTTACAAAATAGCAAAAGAATTTGTATTTTGAGTATTCAGGTATTTTCATTGTTTGTGATATTTATTTTTCCTTCCATGATCGGTGTGTAGGTATTCCCCAGGAATTCTCTTCTGAAGGATGACGTTTCAAGGGCAATATTGAATGTGACTGAAAGCGATCAAATGCAACACTTTGAGAACAAATGGTTCAAGAAACAGAGTGATTGTCCTGATCAAAACACTATTCTTTCCTCCCAGCATCTCAGCGTTAGTAGCTTCTGGGGTTTGTTTCTAATAGCGGGCCTTGCTTCAATCTTGGTACTTCTCATCTTCGTGCCCTATTTCAAAAGAATATAATTCTTTCTTTCGGAAGTTGATTTGAAATATCATGTTTTAATAATACTCGTATTAAGATCACAATTTTTTTTTTCTTTTTCTGGAAGGACAAGGAAGTTATGGGTCTGAAATCTCGTACATCTCTATATAACACTAGACCCAGACCATGTCAAAAATTAGTTCTCCTTAGAAAATACAAGTGTTTCAGTGGTATCTAATAAAAACAAGTTTTATGCACATCAGTTTGTAACCAAACTATCTCTTAGAATTGGAGTCTTCTTTTCAGCCTCTGACCCCAATGTAAACCACTCTACGTCCTTCACTTATCCTTATGAATTAAAAATCGGAACAACTGCGTTTCAAATTTTCAGTACTATAACTTGAGTCAAGTCTGTGAAAGCCTTGACCTACGTAACGTACATGTAGATTTGCCATGTACATACAAAATCAATGTGCGTTGATCTTTTGGGATTGATGTATTTTTAAGTGTTTGGAAAAAAAAAATGTTGACAATATAATACTAATATTAGTCTTTATCTCTTATTGACGAACAAGATGTGGTGGTCCTCCAACGGCCACCACATTGTGTTTTACTCTAAAACCAGAAAATATATATTTCGCATAAGAAAAAGTCATCAAGATGAATCCTAACAAAAATAGTTAAATTTCTTTGCAAGTATGCCAAGTAAAGGGAATACAGTTTTTAAAGAAACAGACAATTTAATCTATCCGTATTCTTCTCTGTGATGTTTAAGATTTTTTTTTCTTTTGTGTTTAGAATGTTGTCAAATTTATTCAATCAATTTCGTTGTTTTCTGGACTACATTAATTAATTTTTATAAAAAGTACTTATAACAAAAATTTAAAAGCTATTAAAAACCTTATAAATCTATCCTATTAAATTATCCAAAATATGCCAAGTAAATCTTAAATATTATCGACTCACAAATGTAATTTTTATAAAACATAATAAAATATAATGACAGAAAGTATGAAAGGATATTCGGGTCGAGTATAGATCGGTTTCTTACGGGTCTGGGTTCCGTAGGACCTAGACAATTAGACTTAATAAGATATTTGAATTTTTTGGGGTTTTGGTCGATTTCTATGAGTTTTAGTGGAGTTGAGTCCATAAATAAAATACCTATAAAATTCCTATAAAATTTTGTGTACGTAATGGATCCATATCAGTTTGGGTATTTAGGAATAAGAAAATCTAGACGTACCTGAAAGTCCTTGAAAAACTAAAAAAATATGAAAATTCAAATACTCAAAAAGATCGGAGAGCTTACTTGAACTCCGATCAAAAGAACCCAAAATACCCAAACTTTTATCCAAATACCAAAAATATAATTTTTTAAAATCAAATTTTAAACTTGAAACTGTAGCCAAAAACCAAGCCTAAAACTTAAAAAAATAACAGTAGTACCAAAAATATTCAAATACCTAATTATACCTCATATTCATAAAACATTTCAAGTACTTTGGATAAATAATCAAGTCTCAGATCGAAGTCAAATAGAGATATGTGGATCCAAAAAATATCCAATAGGTACTTTTACCTAAACCCCAACCGAACATGTAATTTTATCGATTTTGGTTTGAATTTCCGAGTCCGTGTACACTGTTTATGCCTAAAAAAGAGTGAAATAAGTAAAAAATCTCAAATAAGAGAATTCATAAATTATATAATTGTTTAAAAAAATTATTTTTTGGTATAATAAAACTTTGTAATATAATAATGTACAATAATCTCAAATACTTTAATATAAAAAATTGTTTATTAAAAAGAATTCGCGCTTTCAAAGCGCGGATCAAAATCTAGTCTATATTATTAGGACTGAAGTACTGTTTGGAATTTGGAAATATAGATAATAAATTAAGTATTTCCTTTTATTTGCACATGTAGCCATTGCAATTACAATAAATTAAATATATTTTGTTTGCATTTCTTTTTATTTATAGATTCTACCATTACATTTAAAAATCAATTTAAATTAATTAACTACAATATTTTTTTTTATGGTGAAAATATAAAACACAAACTGATATATATATTATGTATTATATAATATAATTTTTAAATATAGTAGTACCTTATTTAATTTAGTTAAAATAAAATTTTGAGAATTCAGTTTTCAAGAAAACAAAATATCATAAAATTAATGACAATTCATAGAAAACTAATGTAAAAAATTAATTTTTAGTATGTTGTTTTATTTTAAAATAAATTAACAAAAAAACAACATGTTAACAAAATAGTACAATTGCATCAAATTATAAAATTTCTAATATAATATTATGAACAGATAAAAAATTATTATTAAACATTTATATTCTAAAATAATATATTCTACTCTATATGTAAATTACAAAACATATAAAAAATATACTTTTTTATAAAATCAGTAGTTTGTGAGTTTACGTTGAACACAAGTTAAATCAAACATCCGCACGGGGGTGCGGATCAATTTCTAGTATATATTTAATAGTTTTCACGAGCCATGTATATATATACCATTCCTAAAGCTTCATATTGTGATTCTTCAAAAATGTCTAGCAAAACAGATTACTCTCCTCAATTGCGTAAAACCATACAAGATTTGCAAGTCTATTTCAAGTAAAACTACTTCATTACTAGAAACAAAATACCTCTTACGGAGGAGACTCTCTTGAAATGGTCCTTGCCGATGAATCCCGTACGTTATGTTACCATTAATTTTTATGTCCTTCAAATCTGTTTATCTAAACACTAATATAAAAAGCTCACGTTTTGTAGGGTTTGAAACCCATGCTTCATGCAAACAAAATCACATGTATTGTCGTCTTCAACGAAATCTACCTCTCGGCGAATGGCAAGTCATCGATAACTTTTCTATATCACAGTCCAGGCATCTAATTCAAACTTTATGCAAAAATTATATTAAATATAAAACTCTTTAAATATTTTATTGCATACATATTTTATCTAAATATCTCTCCAATGAATATCAAGTTTAAAAATATATAAATAGACGACTTATGCAATTCATGACTAGAAAGAAATGAATAAATGTATTATAAACCAAAATTATATTAAACGAATATATATTTAAGTAACCTGTTAAAATTATATTTAGCAAAAATATCGTTTCTAAATGAAAAGAAACACCTGCGGGCGCACGGATTCAACTTTAGTATATATAGTAGGATATATGCCATTGGAATTACTACATACAATACTAATATTTATATATATGTATCATAGGCTTGAAAAATTTGTAGCTTTGAATTGCAAAGAAATTCTGCCTGCGTCGTATTTCAAATTTCATCTGACTTTTCCAACCCATTTTTATTGTCCTTTAGTTAACACTAATGTTTTAATAATAATTCTTAAGACTTCTTCTTTTAGAACCAATTTCGGGTTTAAGACTTTTTCAAACCAATCCATTCCTCTATATATAACAGAAAAGGGAAGTTAAGAATCACATAAAGTATCCATCTCCTCAAATCTTTTGATGATGACAAACAACACTACAAAAACTCATAACACCTTTCTTAGTTACTTTGTTCCGTTCATTTGGGGATTTGTGGTGATGGATGTTGGTTTAGGACAAAACACAACAAGTGATGAAATAAAAGTAGGAGTAGTTATTGATCTCAAAACAAACTTTTCAAAGATCTGCCTCACTTCTATTAACATGTCGTTGTCTGATTTCTACAAAACTCATCCTCATTACCGCACAAGACTTTCGCTACACGTCAGGGATTCTATGGAAGATATTGTTGAGGCATCAAATGCAGGTTCTTTACTTTTCCTGTCTCTTGCTTCTCCGTTTCTATTTCTTACGTAAGGAGTAATTCGGTATATTGTTGTATTTAGTTTTAGTTAAATGAATACTGACGTCAAGACATGATTAGGAGTCTGTTAGATTATTATTAACAATCTACTTGTGCTATATATGCTTAGAGTCTTGCGTTGAAGATTAGTCTATCCTAGAAAAATCTTTTGATAAACAATTTCCTGTCTCTTTCTATATTCTAGAAAGTCGTGGTCGCTATCGTATGGTCGCGGAAATCCCTAACACTATAAATTAAATTATTAAGAATTAAAATCCTAATAAGTAATAGCATTAAACTATAATAGGATAACAGAACTACAGTAGAACCTCTATAAATTAATAATGTTGGGACTACACCAAAATTTTATTTTTTTATTAATTTAAAGAGATATTAATTTATCGATATACTAATTGAACCAAAAACTCAATTTGGAACTATAAAATTATATTATTTTATAGAAATATTTAGTGTATATTAATTTATCGAATATTAATTTATAGAGGTTCTACTGTATTAACTTTTTTGTTTGGAATAAATCTTAGATGTTAATAGAATAAAAGAATCATAAAGCTAGTAACATTTAGAATAAAAATATCAAAATCTATAAACGAACAACTATATAATTCGCCTTCAATATTGTCGGTTAACTCTTTACGAATTTATAAAAGTTTCAAAACATGTATTCTTTTCTATTATACTTATTTTAGTTCAATATTGTCCTTTTATCTTCTCAGTGGTCCAAACAAAGGATTGACCATTCTTTTTCCTTTTTTGTTTGCTTGTGGTGTAAGCAGCCTTGGACCTAATCAATAAGGAGCAAGTGAGCGCCATCATCGGACCAAGAAGCTCTATGCAAGCCGAGTTTATGATTAAACTGGCCAACAAATTTCAGGTACCAACCATCAGTTTCTCCGCAACAAGCCCTCTTATTAGATCTATCAACAACCCTTACTTCGTCCGAGCCACTATCGACGACTCATTCCAGGCCAAAGCCATTGCGGCCATTGTCAAATCATTTGAGTGGAGAAGCGTCGTTGCCATCTATGTGGACAACGAGTTAGGTGGAGGAATCATGCATCCCTTGTCAGACGCTTTAAAAGACGTTGAAGTCCAAAGAAGTGTGATCTCTCTAAAGGCTAGCAACGATCAGATTTTAAAGAAACTTTATAAACTCATGACAGAGCAGACAAGGGTATTCGTTATCGACATGGAATCAAGTCTCGGTTTCCGGGTTTTGAAGAAGGCTAGAGAAATAGGGATGATGGAGGAAGGGTATGTGTGGTTACTATCAAATAAAATGACCCATATGATGAGACATAACGGTCGTAGCTTAGAAACTATGCAGGGCTTGTTAGGTGTGAGGAGCCATGTTCCTCCATCTAAAGAGCTTGAAGATTTCCGTAACAGATTCAAGAAGGAGAACCCCGTGGAACTTAATGTTTTCGCATTATGGGCGTATGATTCGCTAACTGCATTGGCCATGGCCGTGGAGAAAACCAACGCAAAGACATACGGTCCACATCTTCTAGAGGCTCTCTCGAATGTTGAATTCAAGGGTTTAGCAGGAGAGTTCAAACTCATTAACAGGCAGCTCGAGTCATCAGCTTTTGAGATCATAAATGTTATTGGAGATGAAGAGAAGATTATCGGATTATGGACACCACGTACTGAACTGGTGAATGCAAAATCAAACAAAACGACATCATTTTCAGGAAAGAGGTTTGGGCCAGTAATATGGCCAGGGAACTCGACCGTTGTTCCAAAAGGTTGGGTGATTCCAACAAGGGGGAAAATGATTAAAGTGGGTGTTCCAGTAAACAAAGGATTCCTTAATTTTGTGGAGATAAAGACGGATCCTATCAGTAACGTAACAACCGCAACGGGTTATGCCATAGACATCTTTGAAGCTGCTCTTAAAGAGTTACCATATTCAGTTATTCCTCAATACGGTTTCGAGCCTCCAGGTGATAACTACAATGATTTGGTCTACCAAGTCTGTGACGGGGTAAGTTCCTTTTTCTATAAATTTTACATATATCTTATAAAATAGTTTAAAAATGAAATTAAACTATTAATCAATATTATTATAATATGTTTTCTTTAGAAATAATTTTTCTTTGATGTCTGATTTCCAATAATTGATAAATGAAGCAGAAGTGGGATGCAGTTGTTGGAGATATAACTATCACATCAAAGAGGTCATCATATGTTGATTTCACGTTACCGTACACAGAGTCTGGAGTGTCTATGATTGTGCCGGTGAGGGGCAACAAGAACAAAAATGCATGGGTGTTCCTAAAACCTTGGAGCTTAGACCTATGGATCACCACTGGTTGCTTCTTCGTCCTCATTGGGTTTGTTGTGTGGTTGTTCGAACACAGAGTCAACACGGACTTTCGTGGACCGCCTCACCACCAGATCGGCACTAGTTTCTGCTTCTCCTTCTCTACAATGGTTTTTGCCCACCGTAAGTTGTTACACTAATCAAGAATTCAACTATAACATGTGTTAAATTTTATTATAATGATCATTAAATACATAGCCAGTTTAGAATAAGCGAGACTGGTTTACCTTTTTTTTTTTAAACAAGAAACAGCATTGTAGTGATATGGTGAAATTAATTGTGGGTGTGTAATATAGGTGAGAAGGTAGTGAGCAATTTAGCAAGGTTTGTGGTGGTGGTCTGGTGCTTTGTGGTGCTTGTACTCACTCAGAGTTACACAGCGAGTCTCACCTCTTTTCTGACTGTTCAACGTTTGCAACCATCAGCTACAAATGTGGAAGATCTCATCAGAAATGGGGAGTCTGTAGGGTACCAACAGGGCGGTTTCGTTAAAGATATTTTGCTAGGTCTCAACTTTTCTGAATCACAGCTCAAACCTTATGGTTCTGCGGAAGAATGCGACGATCTTCTGTCCAAAGGGACATCGAAAGGTGGTATTGCAGCAGCTTTTGACGAAGTGCCTTACCTTAAGGATATCGTTTCTCAATACTGCTCCAAATATGCAATGGTTGAACCATCTTTCAAGACGGCTAGTTTTAAACCTTCCTTTAAGACTGCTGGTTTTGGTTTTGTAAGTTCTTTTATTTTTATTACTTTATGAAAATGGCAACAAAAACAAAAGTATCTTATTTTTATTGACAAGCTTATGTGTAGGGATTCCTCAAGAACTCGCCTAAGACAGGAGATGTCTCAAGGGCTATCTTGAAAGTGACACAAAGCAAACAAATGTCACTCATAGAGAACAAGTGGTTCAACCGTCTAAGCCTCGCTAGTGATTGTCCTGGTCCAGATACCACTGATCTTTCATCTAACCGTCTCACTCTCAGTAGCTTCTGGGGGCTGTTTCTAATAGCAGGCGTTGCTACATTCTTGGCATTTCTCGTCTTTGTAGCCCGCTTCTTGTACGAACATAGGCACACGCTATGCAATGACTCCGAAGGTTCCTCCATGTGCAGAAAGCTAAAGTCTTTGTTCAGAATCTTTAATGAGAAAGACATAAATTCGCACACTTTCAAGAACAGTGCCGTTCATAACGTGAGTTCACCTATTAATTCTCAGTGCACTCCGAGTCCTTCGAATGTGCAGATAAGACCATTGCCACGATGCATGTCATTAAACAGGGAGTTTGAGCTAAGAAGAGCATGTTTCTCCATGAGTGAAGAACGTTTCAGAACGCAACCAAAACATAATAAACGTGGAGAATCTGATATTGAATCTGGAGCTAAACAAACTCCATAGCAAGTTACATTGTATAAGTTATCAACAAGTTGTTATTAACTGTTACGTATATAAGCTGTATTATTATTGTACTAGATATTATTATAGCTCAGCGGTGTATACTTTGACGCACTCGGTAGCAGTTGATTAGGTTCGATACCATAACGCTTTGAGTGATTAGGGTATATGATTTGAAAGGTGTATGATTGAGAGAAGTTTCAAAAGTGCATGAAAGGTTAGCCATTCCGGTTCCTGCTTTGTTTCCGGTTGTAATAGTATTTGCTTTTGTTGTTTTCGTATGTTAATTTATTGACTTCACGTCAATAAAGAGTTCAGAATTTGGAAGCAAATATGCTTTCTTCCACCACTTTATCTCCATTAGTAGATTCTCAATCTACTCCCATTACCGCAGCGATTATGCATTCAGTTCTATCAAACATTATCAACAAGGAAGTCCAAAAACAATCCATTGTGGATCCCTTAATTAACCACATCACTTCAAATTAGTGAATTTGAGAGTCCTCATTTCACTATGTTAGAAGCGGTGGATGATGTTGAGTCGGAACATATAAGACCACCCGCAACAAGGGGTCCTTAAGAAGAATCCTTAAGAAAATATTAATTTTATAATCAATGGGTCCCATGAACAGTTAAGGATTTTAAGAATAAAATCCTTATGTAAGGATTGATCCGGATGAATCCTTACACTATTCATGGGCTCCACTGCCCACGTGTCGGTCCACGATTGATCAGATTTTTTATTTTAAAGAAATAATCCGAAATATCCTTATATAATCTGAAATACCCCTTTTTCTTTTTTCCTAAAGATTCCCCCTAAGGATCCCTTGTTGCGGATGCTCTAATCTCTCTTATATTGACAAGGGATGGGAGAGAGAAAAAACATCCTATTAAATTTCAAGACTTGGAAATTGGAATGGAAGAAAGTAAGGTACAAGCGAAAAGTAAACCTGAAGCGCTCATGCAAACTTTACCAATTTTAAGGTTTTGTAGTCTTACCTTATAATCATTTATGTTTTTAATTGAAAGTTTTTAGTAAAAAAAATGCTTTCTTTGGAAAGTTATGTGAAATATCATATTTTACAAAGGGTGAATTTGTCTAGTATTTATAAGAGAATGGAGAATAAAGAATATAGTCATAGGACTTTTGATGTTATAATTATCCACACTTCTAGTTGGTTTTATCCTTTCACTCGCTTGCGAGTCACTATGAGACGAATGGAGCAGAGTGGATCATTAAAACCATAACAGTAGTGGTAGGAGAAGAAGGGGGATAGAAGCGATAGTTGCACATAAACGTATATAGAAAGAGAATAATAGACTAAACTATACCAGTTATAGTTTAGAAGCGGTAGTTACACATAAACGTATATAGAGGGGAATAATAGATTAACTATACCGGTTGTAGTTTAGGAAGGGAAATGGATTCAAGTTAACGAATTGTGACGTTCCCCGAAGGGGTTCCATGTTGTTTACTATCACATATATAGTATAAGAAAGGAAGAGACATATGAGAAATCTGCGTTTTCGATGTCATAACATGAAGATTAATAAGATAAGTAGATATAGGAAAATTTTGAGTGAAAATATAAAACCCAGCCCCACGTCAATGGCATTTCCTCTGTAAATATATTAGTCACTGCTATGGGAGAGGGGAATGAAAATATTGCGTATGTGTGGAACTGACAATACAATATCGTGAACAAAATAGAAAGGGCTGGAGTAAACAAGCAGAAATGTGCCTCAGTCCAAAGTAGCGATTCCATTTCTGCAAGCTTGAGAATCTTTCTGGGATCAACATATTGAATGTCTTGTTATTCCTCCCTTAGATCCAAGAAAATTAATGATCTTTCATTTTTAAAAAAATCTCTCCAAAACAAATGGTTCATATAATAAGTTATTATTTAAGTTTTCAAAAAATTTAAATAGAACATTAAATCAATTATAAAAGACGACACTCATATATCAGAAATATTTTAGAAAATATATTTATACAAATATTTTTTCATGATTTATATTTAATTATAATTTTTATGTCTTAATTTTTAATTTTTCTAATAAAAAATATTTTCAAGATTGCATGATTTATATTTAATTATAATTTTATATCTTAATATTTATTTTTTATTTTACAATAAAAATATATTTTCAAGATAACAACATAAAGAATAAGAATTATATTATTTTCTAAAATATAATATTATTAATTTAATTTATTTTAATAATATAAAAATATGTATAAAATTATTAGAAACAGAAAAAATAAGTAAATCTATCTAAAATCATAGAGAAATTAACAAATCAGCAAATTTACTTTTCAAATAATAGTATAGATCCATTCAATAGCTGAATGCGATTTGCATGGATGGACTTATTATCCATAGTCTCAAACTCAATTTGAGATTCATTCTCAAAATTTGATATCTGAAAGGTTAAATCCGTATGTAAATAGTAAAATATTGGACTCACTGAAAGGTACATAAAATTCCATTTTGAAAGTGATATAATTATATAAGAGACTACCGAGCCTTTTGAAAAAAATTGTAGCCACATTCTTTAGCCTGGTCACATATTTTGATTCCGATTATATTGACTTATATCCTTTATCTCCTCTCTCCTGTCTCACATTGACCCCTTCGTTGGTTTTGTTAGGTTGTAAATCACAGTTTAACTTAAGATATTTTAGGTTTTGTTTTCCATTATATTTCAAAAATTGCATAAGCATTCTCTTAAAAGCTTTGTTAATATAAAAATATTTTAAAATTGTATGAACTCTCATAGATAATAAATTTTTACCTTTTCGAATTGGTAACACATTCGCAAAGCAACATTAACCTTTTTTTAAGTTAAAAAAAAACATTAACTTTTTATGTTTAATTTTTAACAAAGTTCCAAGAAGTTTGGTTTTTTTTTTGGTTGAATTTTCCTCGATCTTTCTTTACTCTCTGAAAGTAGACCTTAACTTATGTCACTTTCCTTCTACTATGATTTTGTATCCTATTTATATGCCCAACATATAAGGGGAAGTTAAAGAACTACATAAAGTTCCTCAATCTTTGGATGAAGATGATGAACCTTATAAAAACTAAAAATATCTTTCTGTGTTATTTTGTTCTGTTCCTTTGGAGTTTTGTGTTAGTGGAGGTTGGTTTAGGGAAAAAACAAACAAACGAAATCAAAGTAGGAGTAGTGATTGATCTGCAAACTCCGTTTTCCAAGATCTGCCTCACTTCTATTAATCTATCGTTGTCCGACTTTTACAATCATCATGCTCATTACAACACAAGACTTGTGGCACGTTAGAGATTCTTTGGAAAATGTTGTTCAAGCTTCAGCTGCAGGTTCCTTCTTCTTTGTCTTTTGCTTCTCCGACGCATTTGTTATTACTTCCACTTCAGAATATTTTAAACATAAAATAGTAGCAATTTTACGACGGTAGTCATTCGTATAATCATTGTAAATGGAATACTCAGTGTAGTCATTGCCAGGTTACCTCATTGTTTCAGTAATAAAATAATTGTTTGATGTCAAATATGAATTTGTTGTAAAATAAAGCTATTTTATTATAACAAAATTACTACAATTTGTAAAGAAAAAATCGTTAGTTGCAGTTTTTGACTAAAAGGTTTAAACAAACTTATTACTGATAACGGTTTTGATTGCAGCAGGCAAATCCGACAATGGTGATATATATGTAGGTAGGGCGGTTACCATTGTCTGTTGTAAAGTTCGTTTAGAAAAAAAAAACCTGTTTATAATTAAATTTTTGCGTTTGAAACAAAATAGTGAAGTAAATAACCGTTATATTTATAGGCCATAAATCAATTATTCAAAAAAATATACATGCTTGATATCTATACTATTATTTGCGAAGTGATTTTTCGCAACGGAGCTCTCACGTTAAAAGTTAGACTGGTTAATATCGTTTATACCCTTAATGAATAATTAAAATTTTCAATATATAATTAAACCTTAATAAAAAACGAATTCTAATTGATTTTAGATTTATCTTTATCTAAAACTATTTTATATTGGGTTATAAAGTCTTTATTAACCTTGAAAAATAATTATATTTGTTAATATATAATTAATTATAAATTAAAAACGAATTTCATTTATTTGATAATTATCCTTATTTAAAAAATTATATTATGTTTATCAACCTTGAAAAATAATTATATTTGTTAATATATAATTAATTCTAAATTAAAAACGAATTTCATGAATTTGATAATTATCCTTATCTAACTTTTTATATTATGTTATAAAGTTTTTATTAACCTTGCAAAATAATTATATTTTTAATATATTTAATTATGAAAAAATCAATTTGCAAAGATTATATGTATAGATAATTTATATTGTGTTATCCAAAACATAGTAATTTATTAATAATTATTTTAAATAAATGAGAATTTCACATTTAATTTGTGCAATGATAATTATTTATATGATGATGAAAAATTTTATATATAGAAAGAATTTGTTTAGATTATTAGTAAATGTTTTGAGTGTATGCACAATAATTTATTATAATTTAATTAAATTGATTATATATTTGTTTATAGATATTAGTAAAATTATTAAGCCCGCAAGTGCGGGCAAAACACCTAGTATATATATATATATATTAGAGGACTTGGTCTTTTGATACGTATGAAACAAGATGCGATTTATATGAACATGGTTAATCGAAATAGATATCACACATTCGGTTGACTATTCAGAGTCGTCCAAATGTCCTTTTATGTGGTCGATGTGTAGCTGTATTAGACAAAGTCTTCATTTTCTCGCTTAGCTTGAAAGTGTAGGTTACGGCAGACAATAGACACAATAGAGGTAGTCGAAGAAGTCCCTATTAGTCTTAAGTCTTAACTCTATGAAAACAAATATTGTCCGGTCAATTATTCAACTATTATCCAACTATTACAAATTTAACCTTCATATTTTTCTTATTCTTCGTGTTTGCTTGTGGTGCAAGCAGCTTTGGACCTAATCAAGAACGAGCAAGTCAGTGCCATCATTGGACCAATATCCTCTATGCAGGCAGAGTTTGTGATCAGACTGGCCGACGAATCTCAAGTACCGGCCATCACATTCTCTGCAACAAGCCCTCTTCTGACATCCATCAACAGCCCATACTTCATCCGAGCCACTGTCGACGACTCATCCCAGGTCAAAGCTGTTGCAGCCATTGTCAAATCCTTCGGCTGGAGAAACGTCATCACCGTTAACGAGGACAACGCATTTGGAGAAGGAATAGTGCCTTACTTGGCTGATGCTTTACAAGACGTGCAAGCTTTTGTAGTCTACAGAAGTTTGATCCCTCAGAAGGCTAATGATGATCAGATTCTCAAGGAGCTTTATAAGCTAATGACCATGCAGACAAGAGTATTCGTTGTCCACATGTCACCAGACCTTGGTTTTCGTTTTTTTTAAGAAAGCTAGAGAGATTGGGATGATGGAGGAAGGATATGTATGGCTATTGACAGATGGAATAATGAACTTGATGACTAGATCTAAAGGAGGTAGCAGTTTGGAGAATATGCAAGGGGCGTTGGGTGTGAAGAGTCATATACCCAAATCTAAAGAGCTCAAAGATTTCACTTTGAGATGGACAAAAAAGTTCAAGAAAGAGAATATTCCATTGGTGGGGGATGATGATACAGAACTGAACGTTTTCGCAGTATGGGCGTATGATTCGATCACTGCACTGGCTATGGCCGTGGAAAGAGCCAGAACAAAGAAATTTTGGTATGATAAGGCTAGCTCCTCCCCGAATAACAGGACAGATCTTGGAGCCCTAGGCGTCTCTCGCTACGGACCAAGTCTTCAAAAGGCACTCTCGGATGTTAAATTCAAGGGTTTAGCAGGAGAGTTTAAACTCGTTAACATGCAACGTGAGTCATCAGCGTTTGAGATCATCAATATTATTGGAGATGAAGAGAAAAAGATAGGATGCTGGACACCAAGCAGTGGACTAGTGTACGCAAAACCAAACAAAACGATATTGTCTCCAATGGAGAGGTTTGGGCCAGTGAGATGGCCCGGAATGTCAAATGTTGTTCCGAAAGGATGGGCGATTACATCGACCGGAAAGAAGCTTAAAGTAGGGGTGCCATTGAAGAAAGGCTTCTTCAACTTTGTTAAGGTAAATATAGATCCGGTTAGTAACGCAATGACCCCGACCGGTTACTGCATAGATGTCTTTGAAGCGACACTTAGGAAGTTGCCTTACTCAGTCACTCCTCAATACTTTGCTTTTGAATCTCCGGATGAGAATTACGACAATATGGTGTATCAAGTATTTTTAGGGGTTAGATATCTCTTTACCCTATATTGAGCATAGTGTGATTTTATTATGTCGATTATATTAGATAAATTTCTAACATTATTAATTAATAATAAATGAGACAGAAGTGGGATGCAGTTGTGGGAGATGTAACAATCATAGCAAACAGGTCAGCGTATGTTGATTTCACGTTACCGTATGTTAAGCTAGATGGGCTTCCAACTTAAAACCAATTGGTAATGAGTGGATTGGTCCATCTATCTTATATATCACTAAGAATCCCTTCCAACTTCCGATGTGGGACAACTTTTGTGTCTAATACGCCCCCTCGAGATGATGGCTCTCTGGCATCAATCTCGGAATGTTCGGGCAAGGATCGATGAGCCGACTTTGGGCTGGATCGATAAGGATCGGGTTGGACTGCGTGGATCGTGGGCTCTGATACCATGTTAAGCTAGATGGGCTTCCAACCTAAAACCAATTGGTGATAAGTGGATTGGCCCATCTATCTTATATATCACTAAGAATCCCTTCCAACTTCCGATGTGGGACACTTTGTGTCTAATACGCCCCCTCGAGATGATGGCTCTCTGGCATCAATCTCGGAATGTTCGGGCAAGGATCAATGGGCCGACTTTGGGCTGGATCGATAATGGATCGGGTTGGACTGGGTGGATCGTGGGCTCTGATACCATGTTAAGGTAGATGGGCTTCCAACCTAAAACCAATTGGTGATAAGTGGAGTGACCCATCTATCTTATATATTGCTTAGGATTCCTTCCAACAACCGATGTGGGACCTTTGTCCCTAATACACAGAGTCTGGAGTGTCTATGATGGTGCCGCTCAAAGACAACAGGAACAAGAACACATGGGTGTTCCTTAAACCTTGGAGCTATGACCTATGGGTCACAACTGGTTGCTTCTTTGTATTCATTGGGTTTATTGTGTGGATTTTAGAGCACAGAGTCAACACCGACTTTCGTGGACCACCTCACCACCAGATCGGCACAAGTTTCTGGTTCTCTTTCTCCACTATGAATTTTGCCCACCGTAAGTTACAACAATTAATCAAGAATCCACTAATGATAAATTTTGTGATTTATTGGCCTTCATTTAATATCGGTGAACATTTCTTTATAGAAAAAAATAGGCTTCATTTCTAAAATGTTGGCACTGAGAACTAAAGCCCTGTGGCATAGTGGTATACTAAGAGTTATTTTTTTTTTGAACTTTTGAGAATGAGTTTCGAGCTACATTGCTTATATAGTAGATTATGTTCCTATCTATCATCAATTCAAAATTACTGATATAGTTACATTTTGTTCATATGTGTATAGGCGAGAAGGTGGTTAGCAATTTAGCCAGATTTGTGGTGACAGTTTGGTGCTTCGTGGTTCTTGTGCTGATTCAGAGCTATACAGCGAATCTCACATCTTTCCTCACTGTACAACGGTTCCAACCAGAGGTCACAAATTGGAAAGATCTCATAAAAGATAACAAATCTGTAGGGTTCCAGCGTGGCACTTTCGTGCTTAGCCTTTTGAAAAAACAAGGATTTCATGAATCTCAGCTTAAGGCTTTTGGTTCCGCTGAAGAATGTAACGAGCTTTTCTCCAATGGGAATATTGCAGCAGCTTTTGACGAAGTGGCCTACCTTAAAGTCATCCTTTCTCAAAATTGCTCCAAATATGCCATGGTTGAACCTTCCTTCAAAACTGCTGGTTTTGGTTTTGTAAGTTCTATATTTCATTTAACATTACATTTACAAGTCCCTCTAGGGATATCCGATAAAATTGGAACCATACAGAGAAGATTAACATAACCTCTTTGCAAGGATGACACACCCAAATCACCAATTGAGAAATATTTCAATTTTTTTTCTCAAAAAAATACATTACATTTACAAAATAGCAAAATAATTTTGTATTTTGAGTATTCAGGTATTTTCATTGTTTGTGATATTTATTTTTGCTTTGTGTGTAGGTATTCCCCAGGAATTCACCTCTGACGGATGACGTTTCAAGGGCAATATTGAATGTGACTGAAAGCGATGAAATGCAACACTTTGAGGAGAAATGGTTCAAGAAACAGAGTGATTGTCCTGATCAAAACACTATTCTTTCCTCCCACCATCTCAGCGTTAGTAGCTTCTGGGGTCTGTTTCTAATATCGGGCCTTGCTTCAGTCTTGGCACTTCTCATCTTTGTAGCCAACTTCTTGCACGAACATAAGCACAAGCTATTTCAAGACTCCGAAGACTCCTTATGGAAAAAGTCAATGTTTTTACTTAGAATCTTTGACGAAAAAGACATAAAGTCGCATACATTCAAGAACAGTGTCGTTCATAACGTCAGTTCACCAATTACCCAAGGCATTCCTAGCACTTCAACAGTGCAGCGCACACCATCGTCACGAAGTCCGTCACCAAATAGGGAGTTTGAGCCAATAAGAGTGTCTTGCAACCCAAGCGAAGATCTCTCAAATTTTCGACTGGAACAAGATAAAGATGAGGAATCTCATATTCGATGTGAAGGTGCATGATAGAAGGAAGTTGCAAATTGGTAAGACAGATTAGCCATTCTGGTTCCTGCTTTGTTTCCGGTTGTAATAGTACTGCTTTTTGTTTATTTACAGACATAACGTCGATAGAGAGTCCAGAATTAAAAAAAAAATAATTCAGAATTTGGAAATAATAATTATTTTTTTTGTAAAGAAAGTTTAAATTATTTCTCAATTTATGCTAATTTCTATGTATCTTCTAATTTTATCGGATGTCCCCAAGGAACAAGTAAATATTCTTTCTTTCGTAAGTTATATGAAAATGTCATGTATTAGTGTATTACTCGTAGCTCTAGAAGATAAGATCACAAGGTCGAGGGAAAGGAAGCAGGATATAGAAAATCTATGCACATCGTTGTAACCAAATCCTTTCGTAGAAATAGTGTTTCTCTTTTAGGAAACCCTCTCTCAGAAGTGGTGTCTTCTTCTTCAACCTCGGACTCAATGTAAACCACTCAACGTCCTCCACTTATCCTTTAATGAATTAAAAACAGGACCAAATGCATTTCAAAATTTTCAATGCTATAAAGACTCATGTCTATACAATTGTGAAGGCCTTGACCTACGTAATGTACCTGTATATTCGCCATGTCCATACAAAATCAAATGTGCGGTGATCTTTTGGGATTGATGTCTTCTTCAGTGTTTGGAAAAAAATATGTTGACAATATTAACATTATGTCTTATTGACGAACAAGATGTGGTAGTCCCTCCAACGGCCAGCATTTTGATTATATATGGCATACCCAAAGACGCGTGGAACAAATCAACAAACGAATAATTGTCCAAGGGCAATGTCTTGCAGTAGTATGTTTTTTTTAACAAAGTATGTGGTAACAATTATTTTTTTTTATCTTTCTTAAGAAGATAACTAAAGCTAGGGAAACTGGTAAGGACTTTATCGCATAAAATAGTAATATTATCTTTTTCAAAAATAATAAAATACTATTTATATGCCCAAAATGAAGCATATATTTCTTATGTAGAATTGTCTAAATTTCTTTTCTTTTACACAATTTGATTTCTATTTTTTATCAGTTTGATACAGTACGTAATCTTTTACTTTTGGCTCCAATCTGCTAGTAATATAATCTGACTGAATCTCATAATATTACCACAAAAAGTATTTTTAATTCAAATATGTCATATCTTAAAATAAAAATCGGATAACTAATACTCAAAAAAAAAATGAAATATTGCAGAATATACATTTACACAGGTGTTTATATAAAAGCACATTAGCATTTCATTACATATATTTATGTATATATTTTTGTAAATTAATCAAAATAAATATATAAATCCCCACTAATTAACCGTAACTCCTAAGAACTAAACCCTACGGAATAAAAACTAAATACTTAATCTGAAAACATAAACCCGCCAAACTCATATTTTGAAAATAAAACTAAAATACTCTAAAATCTAAATCCTTACAGTGTTATCTATAGTTTATATTAGTGGTGGAGGCAATCATATTTTTATTAGGGCCAATTTAATTCCAACTATATGTTACCTAGGTCGATCGTCAATAGGTCAATTTTGAATTGTTTTATCTTTTTCATATTACAAGTGAGTTCTTACAGAAAATTTTTGGGGTCAAATATTTTCTTCCAAACAGCTAACTAACTCTGCCA
>CAKOAT010000002.1:880242-941786 GCA_932364175.1 Eruca vesicaria subsp. sativa
GGGGGGGGGGGGGGGGGGGGGGGGGGGCGTCCAAGTCCATTCCTTGTCTTTCCTATTCTTAAAAGGTAAAGTCTATTAAAAAAAGAACCATATGTATTCATATATTAAAAATGCGAAAATAGATTCACTTTTTTATATGAAAGTATTTTTATTTTATCACATTTTTACTAAAACTACTTATAATATTTTGAAAAGAATTTATTAAAAACTTTTTTAAAAAATATTAGTTTAATTTGGATACCTGTGTTTTTTTTTGCTTCAGTAAAATCCATGCAATTATTGAGCCGGCCATGTTTAAACGATATATGGCAGGATTTTCAAGAAAATATATGTCCCATATTTTTTTTTCTTGAAATACTTTTCATGAATAAATAAAAGAAACTACAACTGACCCCGCAGGATTATAGCTCTTGAAACCTTCAGAGGAAATACATCTCTAGAAAAACACAAAAGAATGAGCTAGAAAGAAACTACCTAGGAAAAACCATTGCAACCAAGTTGAGAGGTATGTGATGGTGGTAGGAGCGTTCCTTTGAGCTCGAGACAATGGGTCCAGCCTTGCGCGGATGGTGAGCTGGAGCTCAGAGATGATGGTGAATATATATGTGCCATATTTTCATTGGAACATTTAACATTTGAATATCTATTCTGAGTGTTTTCTAAAATCTATTTAAATGTTTCTAGAACCAGAATATCTATTTCGTATAAGATAAGTCATCAAGATGGATCCTACCAAAAATAGTTAAATTTCTATGCAAGTACAAGTAAAGGGAATACAGCTTTTAAAGAAACAGACAATTAAGTCTACCCGTATTCTTCTCTGTGATGTTTAAGATTTGTTTTTTCATTTTTGTTTTTTTTTTCATTTCCTTTTTATGTGTTTAGAATGTTTTCAAAATTTATTCAAAATTTATTCAATATCAATTTCGTTGTTTTCTGGAATTTATTTATAAACAAAATCTAATCTTTATTTGTATGTATAAAGTTTTTATGATTTGGAATGGAGAAATATAAACTAATTGAAGGACAGTTACTTCATTTACCTTCTAATTTTGCAAGATAATCTCTCCACTATGTTGTTAAAACTGAGTTCAAAACAAAATGTCTCCAACAGAGATAACTTTAGATTTACTACATACAAAATGATGCCACTAGAAAGTTCAAAAAAGAGAAACTATGCCATTTGAATTACTACATACAAAACTATGATTCATGTATCATAGACCTGCAAAAATTTGTAGGTTTGTCTTGCAAAGAAGTTCAGTCTGCGTCCTATTTCAAATTTCATCTGACTCTTTCCAACCCATCTTTATTGTACTTTAGTCAACACTAATGTTTTAGAATAATATTTTGGACTTCTTCTTTGAAAACCAATTTTGGGTTTAAGACTCTTTCAAACCAATTCATTCCTCTATATATATAACAGAAACAGGATGTTAAAGAATCAAATAAAGTATCCGTTTCCTCAAAAGCTTTTGATGATGATAAACAACACTACAAAAACTCATAACAACTTTCTTAGTTACTTTGTTCTGTTTCTTTGGGGATTTGTCATAATGGACATTGGTTTAGGACAAAACACAACAAGTGAAGAAATAAAAGTAGGTGTAGTTCTTGATCTCAAAACAAACTTTTCCAAGATCTGCCTCACTTCTATTAACATGTCATTGTCCGATTTCTACCAAACTCATTCTCATTACCGCACAAGACTTGCGCTTCACATCAGAGATTCCATGGAAGATATTGTTGAGGCATCAGTTGCAGGTTCTTTACTTTCTATGTATCTTGCTTCTCTTTTACTATTTTTACGTAAGGGGTAATTCGGTATTGTTATTTTTAGTTTTAGTTTGAATATATATTATGTATGAAGTTATGTAAAGTCCAGACATGATTGGTACTAATATTGTCATTGAATCTAAACAATCATTGTAGATGCCTACTGATGAAAATCCCAACTGTCTTCTGGTTTAGTATGTGCAATGAGTCTTGGCTACTAATTCCATGAACTGAAGGATCTATTTAATTACTATATATTACCAATGTACTAGTTGTGTATGCTGAAGATTAGTCTACTCTAAGAGAAATTTTTTGATAAACAATATCCATGTCTCTTTCTTTTCTAGAAAGTCGTGGTGACCCGTACGTATCGTTTGGTCGAGTACCACTATAAATTAAATTAAAACATTATATTATATTAGAGTTACTTTTGAATAACTCTAGAAGTTGAATAGAATAAAAGAATCATAAAACTAGTAACATGCTTTCTCTTTTGGTTTGCTTGTGGTGTAAGCAGCCTCTGACCTAATCAAGAAGGAGCAAGTGAGAGCTATCATCGGACCAAGAAGCTCTATGCAAGCCGAGTTTATGATTAAACTGGCCAACAAATCTCAAGTACCGACCATCACTTTCTCTGCAACGAGCCATCTTCTTAAATCTATCGACAATCCTTACTTCGTCCGAGCCACTATCGACGACTCATTCCAGGTCGAAGCCATTGCGGCCATTGTCAAATCATTTAGGTGGAGAAGCGTCGTTGCCATTTATGTGGACAACGAGCTAGGTGAAGGAATCATGTATTCCTTGTCAGACGCTTTAGAAGATGTGGAAGTCCAAAGAAGTGTGATCTCTCCAGACGCTAACAATGATCAGATTCAAAAGGAACTTTGTAAGCTCATGACAAAGCAGACAAGGGTATTCGTTATGCTCATGGACTCAAGTCTAGGCTTCCGGGTTTTGAAGAGAGCTAGAGAGATTAGAATGATGGAGGAAGGGTATGTGTGGTTACTCTCAAATGGAATGACACATATGATGAGACACAACGGTCGTAGCTTAGAGACTATGCAAGGCCTGTTAGGTGTGAGGAGTCACGTCCCTCAATCTAAAGAGCTTGAAGATTTCCGTAAGAGATTCAAGAAGGAGAACCCCGTGGGAGATGGTACTGACCTTAACGTTTTCGCATTATGGGCATATGATTCGGTCACTGCATTGGCCATGGCCGTGGAGAAAACCAACACAAAGACGTCTATGAAGACCTTTGGGGACCCTTCCTACGGTCCACATCTTATAGAGGCTCTCTCGGATGTAGAATTTAAGGGTTTGGCAGGAGAGTTCAAACTCATTAACAGGCAGCTCGAGTCATCAAATTTTGAGATCATAAATGTTATTGGAGATGAAGAGAGGATTATTGGATCATGGACACCAAGCACTGGACTTGTGAATCTAAATTCAAATAAAACGACATCATTTTTAGGCAAGAGGTTTGGGCCAGTAATATGGCCAGGGAACTCGACCAGTGTTCCAAAAGGTTGGGAGATTCCAACAAGCGGGAAGAAGTTGAAAGTGGGTGTTCCAGTAAATAAAGGATTCCTCAATTTTGTGGAGATAAAGACAGATCCTATCAGTAACGTAACAACCACAAAGGGTTATGCCATAGACATCTTTGAAGCTGCTCTTAAGAAGTTACCATATCCAGTCAGTCCTGAATACTACGGTTGCGAGTCTAGCTACAACGATTTGGTCCACCAAGTCTATGATGGGGTAAATTCTTTTTTTTTTTTTTTTTTTTGCTTATATAGATTCTAAATGTTTTATTTATATACAAATAGACCTGACTATAACAGTTTAGGTTTTTTCTTTGATGCCTGATTTCCAACACATTATTTTATAAATGGAGCAGAAGTGGGATGCAGTTGTTGGAGATATAACCATCATAGCAAACAGGTCCTCCTTTGTTGATTTCACGTTACCGTACACAGAGTCTGGAGTGTCTATGATTGTGCCGCTGAGGCACAACAAGAACAAGAACGCATGGGTGTTCCTAAAACCTTGGAGCTTAGACCTATGGATCACCACTGGTTGCTTCTTCATCCTCATTGGGTTTGTTGTGTGGCTGTTCGAACACAGAGTCAACACGGACTTCCGTGGACCACCTCACCACCAGATCGGCACTAGTGTCTGCTTCTCCTTCTCCACAATGGTTTTTGCACACCGTAAGTTGTTACACTAATCAAGAATCCAACTATTACATATGTTAAATTCAATTACGATTTTATCATTAAATACAAAATAAATTATATCCCATTCCATCTCAAATCCAGTTTACAAAATCAAGACTGGTTTAAATTTATATCAATATTTTTAACAAGAAACAACATTAATTGTAGTGATATTGAAATTGTGGGTGTGTATATAGGAGAGAAGGTAGTGAGCAATTTAGCAAGGTTTGTGGTGGTGGTGTGGTGCTTTGTGGTACTTGTGCTCACTCAGAGTTATACAGCGAATCTCACCTCTTTTCTGACTGTACAAAGTTTGCAACCAACAGCCACAAATGTGAAAGATCTCATCAATAATGGGGAGTCTGTAGGGTACCATGAAGGCACATTTGTCCACGATTTTCTAAGAGATCTGAACTTTCCTGAATCACAGCTCAAGCCTTTTGCTTCTGCCGAAGAATGCGACGATCTTTTGTCGAAAGGGACATCGAGAGGTGGTATTGCAGCAGCTTTTGATGAAGTTCCATACCTTATGGATATCATCTCTCAATACTGCTCCAAATATGCAATGGTTGAACCTTCCTTCAAGACTGTTGGTTTTAAACCCTCCTTTAAGACTGCTGGTTTTGGCTTTGTAAGTTCGTTAATTATAATTATTTTATTACTTAATTCTATAGATGTGTTTTGTTAACAAAGCAAATAAGAGCATTCTAGACATAAAAAATAATCTAGTAATTTTTAGAAAAAAAATATTCTAGTAATAAAAGCATTTGATGTTATTTTAGTAATCTTCCCTATTTGTCTTGCTCGTTCATGTGTAGGCATTCCCCAAGAATTCGCCTATGACAGGAGATGTCTCAAGGGCTATCTTGAATGTGACTCAAAGTCAAGAAATGTCACTCATAGAGAACAAATGGTTCAACCATCTTAGCCTCGCTAGTGATTGTCCTGTTCCAAATAACGCTGATCTTTCATCTTACCGCCTCAGTCTCTGTAGTTTTTGGGGACTGTTTCTGATAGCAGGCGTTGCTTCATTCTTGGCACTTCTTGTCTTTGTAGCTCTCTTCTTGTACGAACATAGGCACACACTATGTAGTAACTCCGAAGGTTCTATATGGAGAAAGCTAAAGTCTTTGTTCAGAATCTTTGATGAGAAAGACATAAGGTCGCACACTTTCAAGAGCAGTGCGGTTCATAATGTGAGTTCACCTATTACTCCGTGCACTCCGAGTACATCGAATGTGCAGATCAGACCAGTGCAACGAACCATGTCATTAAACAGGGAGTTTGAGCTAAGAAGAGCATGTTTCGCCACGAGTGAAGGAATTTTGAGAACGCAACCGAAACATGATGAACATGGAGAATCTGATATTGAATTTGGAGCTGAAGGTCAGAGAGAAGTTAAACAAACTCCGTAGAAAGTGACGTTGTAAGTTATCAGCTTAAGTTGTTATTAACTTTAGGTATATAAGCTGTATTTATTGCAGTAGATACTAATATAACTCAACAGTGTACACTTGACGCATTCTGAAGCAATTGACTAGTTTGGATTCCCGTTCGGGAACGCGCTAGACTGTTACGGTTGGGCCTAGCGCCTAAAAAAAAATTGGGAATTATATATGATATAATTTTTAGATTATTTGATATGTTATAGAATATGTTATTCTTTAATTTTGTATAACATTAATACATTTTCATATTTAGAACCGTATAAAACACACAAATAGAGTATCGAGTATATAAATTTAATATGGTATAGTTGTCATCAAAATTATGAATATAAGTATAGAGTGTCTTGCAACCGGAGCGGAGAGCTTTCAAATTTGCAACTGTAACCAGATAAATATGAGGAATCTTATATTCAATGTCAAGGTGCATGATATAGAGAAGTTGCAAAAGTGCATGACAGGTAACTAGGTTAGCCATTTTGGTTCCTGCTTTGTTTTCCGGTTGTAATAGTATTGCTTTTGTTCTTTTCGTATGTTTATTTACAGACTTAACGTCAATAAAGAGTTCAGAATTTGGAAGCAAATATTCTTTCTTTCGAAAAGTTATATGAAATATCATGTTTTACTTACAAATACTCGTAGCTCTATAAGATAAGAGATAAGATCACACGGTTGAGGGAAAGGAAGCAGAATAGAGAAAATATATGCATATCAGTTGTAACCAAATCCTTCCGTAGAAATAGTGTTTCGCTGACTCATGTAAACCATTCGACGTCCTCCACTTATCCTTTAATGAATTAAAAACCGGACCAAATGCATTTCGCAAATTGTCAATACTATGAAGACTCAAGACTATTCAATTGTCAAGGCCTTGACCTATACGTAATGTACCTGTAGATTCGCCATGTCCCTACAAAATCAAATGTGCGGTGATCTTTTGAGATTGATGTCTTTTTCAGTGTTTGGAAAAGAAAAATGTTGACAATATTCATATTATTTTTGGATTTGCTTACATCGAACGTCAGTATGTCCTATTGACGAATAACATGTGGTGGTCCTCGGTCCTCCAACGGCCAACATTTTTGGCATAACCAAACACGCGTGGAACCAGGGACGGATCTAAGATCATATGTAGATGGGGGCACGTGACCCCGTTCCATTGGCTTTGCGTCCGCCACTGTGTGGAACAGACAAAAGATCGGTCTAGTACCACAAAGTCTTGAAGTAGTATGGTAACCATTTTTTTTCTTTGATCAAAGTATGGTAACAATTATATTTTTATTTTTCTCAAGGAAAATAACTAAAAGTAGGGAAACTGGCGATAAGGTTTTTTTTTTTTTTAAAAAAATGTCTTATCATATAATAATAAAATATTACATTTTCAAAAGTTTTAAAATAGTATCTCTATGCTCAAAATATAGCATATAGCCATTCCATGACAGAATTGTCTAAATTTATTTTCTCTTACACAATTCGATTTCACCTTTTTATCAATTCTATACAGTACGTAAATACTCCATCTGGATTTAAAAGTATGATGTTTAAGATTTTGCACATATATTAAGAAGCAAGTAATTAACTTTTTTAGTTATTGTCTTTTTGTTTTATCAATAAAGTTCAACCACTTATAATTTTATCTTCTAATTGAAGGTTAGTTTTAAAGACAAATGTAATAATTATATCTTAAAACATCAATCTTTTGTATACAAGATAAAAATCTAAAACATCTTACATTTAAATACGGAGTGAGTAGTAAACATCTTCTACTTTTTGGCTCCAATCTGCTAGTGACATAAACTGATTGAATGATCATAATCATACCACAAAATATTTTTAATTCAAATATATCATATCTTAAAATAAAAATCGGATAACTAATACTCAAGAAAAAGGATATGAAATATTAAAGAATATACACATGTGTGTTTAGAATGTCTTAAAATTTTATTCAATAAATTTCATTTTTTTCTGGAATTATATACAAAATCTTATCTTTATTTGATATTTTGTATGTATAATGTTCGTCCTTTTGAATTTTTTTTTTTATAAATTGAAATGGAGAAATATAAACTAATTGAAGGACACTGACTTCATTTACCTTCTAGTTTTGCAACTAAGTGTTATTAAAAAAATAATTTGTCCAACAGAGATTAATATTTAACTTTTTGATTCACTACCTACAACATTATGCGACTGGAAAGTTCAAAAATAAAATAAAAACTATGCCATTGGAACTACTACATACAAAACTATGATTCATGTATCATAGACCTGGAAATTTTGTAGCTTTTACGTCGTATTTCAAATTTCATCTGACCCTTTCCAACCCATTTCTATTGTCCTTTAGCAACACTTATGTCATCGTGACAAAAAATTTCAACACTAATGTTTTTGTAATAATAATATTTTAGACTTCTTTTTGAGAACCAATTTCGGGTTCAAGACTCTTTCAAACCAGTTCCTTCCTCTATATATATAACAGGAAAGGGAGTTAAAGAATCACATAGAGTATCCGTGTAAGTCTTTTGATGATGACAAAAAACAGTACAAAAACTCATAACACCTTTCTTAGTTACTTGGTTCTGTTTCTTTGGGGATTTGTGGTGATGGATGTTGGTTTAGGAGAAAACAATACAAGTGAAGAAATAAAAGTGGGTGTAGTTCTTGATCTCAAAACAAACTTTTCAAAGATCTGCCTCACTTCTATTAACATGTCGTTGTCCGATTTCTACCAAACTCATCCTCATTACCGTACAAGACTTGCGCTGCACATCAGAGATTCCATGGAAGATATTGTCGAGGCATCAATTGCAGGTTCTTTACTTTTTCTGTCTCTTGCTTCTCCTTTACTATTTTTACGTAAAGGGTAATTCTTTATTGTTTTTTTTTTTTTGGTCAAACAGGGTAATTCTTTATTGTTATTTTTAGTTTTAGTAGAATGAAGTTAGGTAATGATTGGGTACTATTTTCACTAATTGAATCTACTGAAAATCCCAAGTGTCTTCTTTGTGTAGTATGTGCAATGAGTTTTAGTTACCAATTCCATGGACTGAAGAATCTATTTAATTACCATTACCAATCTACTAGTGATGTATGCTTAGAATCTTGCTGAAGATTAGAGTCTACTCTAAAGACAAATATTTTCATAAACAATATCCAGTCTCTTTCTTTTCTAGAAAGTTGGAGTGACATCGTATTGTCGAGGAAATTCGTACCACTATAAATTAAATTTAACATTATATTATAATATAATTACAGAGCTGTTTAATATATATACTTTTGAATAGAATAGTTATTTGATGTAAAAAATGTACTTTTGAATAACTCCAGATTTGAATAAAATAAAAGAATAATAAAACTAGTAACATTAGACTTTTAAAACTTTATGCATAAAAAGGATTAACCATTCTTTCTTTTTGTTTGCTTGTGGTGTAAGCAGCCTTGGACCTAATCAATAAGGAGCAAGTGAACGCCATCATCGGACCAAGAAGCTCTATGCAAGCCGAGTTTATGATTAAACTGGCCAACAAATTTCAGGTACCAACCATCAGTTTCTCCGCAACAAGCCCTCTTATTAGATCGATCGACAATCCTTACTTCGTCCAAGCCACAATCGAGGACTCACTCCAGGTTGAAGCCATTGCGGCCATTGTCAAATCATTTGAGTGGAGAAGCGTTGTCGCCATTAATGTGTACAATTCCTTGTCAGACGCTTTAAAAGACGTGGAAGTCCACAGAAGTGTCATCTCTCCAGAGGCTAGTGATGATCAGATTCTAAAGGAACTTTATAAACTCATGACAAAGCAGACAAGGGTGTTCGTTATAAACATGGCCTCAAGACTTGGATTCAGGGTTTTGAATAAAGCTAGAGAAATAGGGATGATGGAGGAAGGGTATGTCTGGATACTATCAAATGGAATGACCCAAATGATGAGACATAACGGTCGTAGCTTAGAAACTATGCAGGGCGTGTTAGGTGTGAGGAACCGTATCCCTCGCTCTAAAGAGCTTGACGATTTTCGTTTGAGATGGAAAAGAAAATTCGAGAAGGTGGGGGATGGTACAGAGCCTAATGTTTTTGCATTATGGGCGTATGATTCGGTCACTGCATTGGCCATGGCCGCGGAGAAAGCCAACACAAAAATAGATATGAAGACCATTGGGGACTCCTCCTATGACCAACATCTTCTAGAGGCACTCTCGGATGTAAAATTCAAGGGTTTAGCAGGAGAGTTCAAACTCACTAACAGGCAGCTCGAGTCCTCAACTTTTGAGATCATCAACGTTATTGGAAATGAAGAGAGGATTATTGGGTCATGGACACCAAGAAGTGGACTTGTGAATCTAAAGTCAAACAAAAACACATCAATTTTAGGCAAGAGGGTTGGGCCAATAATATGGCCTGGAAACTCGACCGTTGTTCCAAAAGGTTGGGAGATTCCAACGAGCGGGAAGAAGATTAAAGTGGGGGTTCCAGTAAAGAAAGGATTCCTCAATTTCGTGGAGATAAAGACGGATCCTATCAGTAACGTAACAACCGCAACGGGTTATGCCATAGACATCTTTGAAGCTGCTCTTAAGCAGTTACCATATTCAGTCATTCCTCAATACTACGGTTTCCAGTCTCCAGAGAATAACTACAATCATTTGGTCCAACAACTCTATGAAGGGGTTAGTTCTTTTTCTTTTTTATCCGCATATTTCTACTTTTAAACAAAAAAATAAAATTACTAAACAAATAAACAAAATTCTAATGGTATTTTTCTTTTATGTCTGATTCCCAACATACTATAATAAATGATGCAGAAGTGGGATGCAGTTGTTGGAGATATAACTATCACATCGAACAGGTCACTGTACGTTGATTTCACGTTACCATACTCAGAGTCTGGAGTGTCTATGGTGGTGCCGCTAAGGGAAAACAAGAACAAGAACGCATGGGTGTTCCTCAAACCTTGGAGCTTAGACTTATGGGCCACCACTGGTTGCTTTTTCGTAGTCATTGGTTTTGTTGTGTGGCTGTTCGAACACAGAGTCAACACCGACTTTCGTGGACCGCCTCACCACCAGATCGGCACCAGTTTTTGGTTCTCCTTCTCCACCATGAATTTTGCCCACCGTAAGTTGTTACATGCACTAATCAAGGATCGTACTATGATATATGTTAAAGTTCATTCCCATTCCATCCATCTTAAAACCAGCTAACAGTAAATAAGATTGGTATACATTTTATAACGAATCATGAACCCATTAACATGAAACATTTAATGAAAACCCCTATTTAAAAAATATATATATATATATATATATAATATACTAATATTAATTTTGACAAAAAATAATGTTGTTTTTACGAATATATATTTATATATTTGTTTAGATATTTTATTTATTTATGATTATTTTAGATGTTAATTTTCTATTATAAAATAAGACTATCTAAACATAAAATTTTCGTTTGTAAAAAGTAGTTCGGGTAGTTCTTAAAGATTTTTATTTCAAATATGACTTTGGTTTTATATAATAACTTATATTTCTTTTGTTACAAATATTATTTTTATAAATTATCACTAAATGTATAATTTAAAATAAATTTATTTTCCGATAAATATAAAACACTAAAAATACCATTTATTGGTTACACAGTTTCTGATAATATTAGAAATATGTGAAAACATCTCATAATCTATATTATGAAAAACAAAATCTCTCAAATATCATATATATATATATTTTTTTGTCAACTTCATCATACATATGTATATTGAAACGGAGGGGAGTACATTTTTTTAGCAAGAAATAGCATTGTAGTGATATGGTGAAATTGTGCGTGTGTAATATAGGAGAGAAGGTAGTGAGCAATTTAGCAAGGTTTGTGGTGGTGGTCTGGTGCTTTGTGGTGCTTGTACTCACTCAGAGTTACACAGCGAGTCTCACCTCTTTTCTGACTGTTCAACGTTTACAACCATCAGCCACAAATGTGGAAGATCTCATCAGAAATGGGGAGTCTGTAGGGTACCAACATGGCACTTTCGTCCGTGGTTTTCTAAGAGATCTGAACTTTGCTGAATCACAACTCAAGTCTTTTGGTTCTGCGGAAGAATGCGATGATCTTTTGTCCAAAGGAACATCGAAAGGTGGTATTGCAGCAGCTTTTGACGAAGTGGCCTACCTTAAGGATATCGTTTCTCAAAACTGCTCAAAATATGCAATGGTTGAACCTTCCTTTAAGACTGTTGGTTTTGAACCTTCCTTCAAGACAGCTGGTTTTGGCTTTGTGAGTTCTTTTATTTTATTTTTTATTTTTTTATTTTTTACTTTTAATGTTTTACCAATTGGCAACAAAAACAAAAGTACTTATTTTGATTGCTTTACTTATTTTGTTTCCATGATCAATGTGTAGGCATTTCCCAAGAATTCGCCTATGACAAAAGATGTGTCAATCGCCATCTTGAAAGTGACTCAAGGCAAAGAAATGCGACGCATCGAGAACAAGTGGTTCAAACGTCACCCTAGTGAATGTCCTGATCCAAGTACCGATCTTTCATCTAACCGTCTCAGCCTCAGTAGCTTCTGGGGGCTGTTTCTAATAGCAGGCGTTGCTACATTCTTGGCATTTCTCGTCTTTGTAGCCCGCTTCTTGTACGAACATAGGCACACGCTATGCAATGACTCCGAAGGTTCCATGTGGAGAAAGTTAAAGTCTTTGTTCAGAATCTTTAATGAGAAAGACACAAAGTCGCACACTTTCAAGAATAGTGCCGTTCATAACGTGAGTTCACCTATTAATTCTCAGCGCACTCCGAGTCCTTCGAATGTTCAGATAAGACCATTGCCACGATGCATGTCATTAAACAGGGAGTTAGAGCTAAGAAGAGCATGTTTCTCCATGAGTGAAGAACATTTCAGAACGCAACCAAAACATAATAAACGTGGAGAATCTGATATTGAATCTGGAGCTGAACGACAAAGAGAAGTTAAACAAACTCTATAGCAAGTTACGTTGTAAGTTATCAGCTCAAATTGTTATTTTACTAGATATTAATATAACTCAACGTGTACACTTGACGCATTCAGTTGTTATTTGCTACTGAATTTTGCAATTGACTAGTTTGGATAACAGAACAATTTATGTTAATCATTTAGTTATACAACTTATGTAATTTTTATTTGGTATAAACCTTTTATATGCTTTTTGTTATTATAATGTTCATGTTTTGGAGAGTTAATAGAATGACATAAATGGCACCAAAATTAGTGAAGTACATACGATGTTGGGTCGGAAAAAAATTAGCACTTATAATACTACTGTTTCCTGATTTGTTTCCGGGTTTCAAGTACATTTAGACTCGTCATTTCCATACACAAATTTTATGTGCGGTAATCTTTTAGGACTGATGTCTTTCTCATTGTTTTGGAAAAAAAACAATTGTTGACAAAATTAATATTTTGGTTTGGATTTACGCACATCAATAGTCTTTATGTCTTATCGACGGACATGCCGTAAGAGAATGTGGTCCTCCAATGGCCACCACTGGCCAACACATCGTGTTTGATTAGATACGGCAATACCCTGACGCTTCAAACAAAACGAAATTTGGTTACAATTTCTTTGCAGTAATATGTAGACAATTATATCTTCTTCTTTTTTTTTCTCTTTAGAGAAAAAATAAAACTAGAAAATTTGGTGATAAAGTCTTGGAACATCTGTATTCTATTTACATTTAAAAGTTCACTTATTAATATACTTTTTAGTGAGATAACCATTAACACTATTAATAATGATACTTTATATCACTTGAAATTTAAGACTTTATAAAGTCTTGAGCACTAAAGCTAAACTACAAATCCCTAAATGGTGTATTTTTGTATTCAATCATTTATATGGAGTATCAAGTATCAAGTTCTTAATTAATATCCATTTCTCAAGTAATTTTTTAAAAAGTATGTTTTCAGCAGAATTGTGAATCTGAATTAAACTTGTCAAAGAAATCAGAAGGAAAAATAATTATATTGAGTAAAAACTAAAAAGTTATAATTTTTCATTTTATTTTTGCACGTAAGCTTCGAGACAGAGCTTTTCCATTGATCCTGCTCCGTAACAATAATGGTAAACATTTCAAAATTATACTTGGTCAAACCATTGGAAATCTTCTCAAGTTCTCAAGTATCAACCATCTAAAAGTAAATCTGCAATTGAATATCTATTTTGATCTAATAATTATTTTAAAATATAATTAACTACTTGAATCATGATGAATCTGAAAAAAAACTGTTGAATTTCTCTGCAAACTGAGGGAATAAAATTTATAAGAAACAATCAATTTAGGTTATTTGTTTTATTCTATAAATGTGTCAGAAATGATTACCAAGAAAGATGTTGAAGGTAGGGCTGGGCAATCGGGGTCCCAATCGGGTTTCGGTTCGGGTTCATTCGGGTTTCGGGTTTTCGGGTTCATGAATTTCAGCCCCATTCGGATATTATAAAAATTCGGGTCGGATTCGGTTCGGGTTTTGTCGGGTTCGGTTCGGGTTTAGTAACATGTCCAAGATCCGGTTGAACCCGAAATAGTTTCGGTTTCAGATACAAATCGGGTTATCGGTTCTAAAAATACTAATTTATACTCAATTAAACTTACTATATTTTCAATCGTTTTATTAAATTTATGTATTTAGCTTCTACAAACCATATTGTTCTCTTTCAAAATAATATTGTGAAACTCATCTATCAACCATATAATATTTGTCATTGAACTATATGTGACAACACTAAACATATCATGATTAATGACAAACCAAAGCCTTGTATGAAGGAAATATAATACATAATGAAACATAAAAAGTTAAAGTTAACAACTAACAATTCTATAAATGTAATAAGTACTATTTAAACTTTAAAAAAACAACATTATATAAACTTCAAAACAAATTTATTCGTAACTTAATTTCAAATGTAATGTCAATCATAAACATTAATATTAACCAAATAGCACTATATATTAGACTAAATATCTTAGTTAATTATTTATATCATAACTAATTATTGTAAGTACTCAGTAATATATTAATCTGTTTTGGAAACATATTAGAAATTAAGATTGGATATGATACAAGTTTTTTTAAAATTTTAAAGTTTCGGGTTCTTTCGGATATCCATTTAAGTTCGGGTTCGGTTCGGGTAATACCCATAACCCGAAATACCGTAAAACAAGATCCATTCGGTACTTATGTCGGGTTCGGATCGGTTCGGATTCCTTTTTATCGGGTCGGGTTCGGTTCGGATTTTCGGGTTCGGTTTTTTTTGCCCAAACCTAGTTGAAGGGGCTTATTTAATCATGTATTTGAGATAATTCAAAATTTGATCAAATCCAAAACAAAATCAAGATTTAAATAAATCCTGAAAAGTTTTGCTACAAATTTATATGATTTTTTTTTAATATTTATTTTAAATAATATATTTATTTTTAAATTATTATAGTTTGATATTATTATCGCTTTATGAAATATATAAAAAAAATTAAAATTTATAACTTTGGTGCTGAACTTGGTTCAGTGCTAGTTGATTGCTCCAACAGTTTCTTAGGTGCTGAACTCTTTTCTGCCTCTTTTGTTTGATTTTCTTTCATCCATGTGACAAAGAAACAAGATTACTTGGCTGTACTGGTTCAAGATGGTTAAATTCATCACATGTCTATTTATTTTCAAGAAAACATCACAATGAGAAGAGGACAGTAAACACTTAGATTTCAAGGAGTTTCTAAGAAAGGTTAGTGGCTTCATGGTTTTATTATCAGCCTGATCTTTCTTCTTGTTCAAGTGTTGCTGATCATGTAATGCTTCCTATGGAGACAAAAGAACTAAGTTGATGTTTTTATCTTTGAACATGCTTATATATATTTTTGAAGGCTAGAAGCCCATGCTTCTAATGCTTTCTATCAGGGTCGGGTCTGAATGTTTGTTAAGTGATTTCAAGAATAAGATGTTTGGACTTCTAAGAAAAAAAGCCAGAAATAAATTCCACAGCACGACTAATTCAATTCTTCTACTAAAGCTTTATTAGGAAAAAGCAAAATGTTTTGAAAACAAAATATGCAAATGTTTCTAACAATTTTTATTTAGTGCAGGAAAGGACACAACCAAGAAGACCATTGGAGAGGCTAACTAGCAGACACAGTGAGCAGCCTGGACCATCTAAGGATGATCAAAGAAGTTACCACGGATCTAGAAATCTTGATGATCGGGTCAGTAGAAACCAGCACTATGATGACTGTGAGAAAAGGTTGTTACCAGCACTCAAGGCCGTGGAGGAGAGCCGTAGAAAGAGCACAACCACATTCAAATCCCTAAGAGGTGAAGCAGTGAGCCAAAGATCAAGTTGTTCTAAGGAGAAATGGACTAGTCAAAAACCAAGAACAAAACTGCTTTCATCACTTAGCCAAGAAACAAGAGGTAGTTCCAAAACTTTTAATTTTATTTGTGCTGATGAATGAATCTGTTAAGTGTCATGGCAGGAATCTGATTACCAAGAACGGGTCCATGGAGATTAATAAAAACAATGAAAAAAAGCAAAGAGCAACGTGGGAACTTGTTTCAGACAAGAGTTTTGGTTCAGAGCAATTTGTGCAGTATGATTATTGATGGAGGCAGCTGTGCAAATGTTGCGAGGTCAACAATTGTGAAGAAGCTTGGTTTAGAAACTAAGAAGCATCCACAGCCTTACAAGTTTCAATGGTTGACTGATAATGGCATAATGAAGGTGACCAGACAAGTGTTGGTAACCTTTTCTGTTGGGCACTATGAATATGAAATTTTTTGTGATGTTTTTTCTATGGAAGCCACTCGCATTCTTTTAGGGAAGCCATGGCAGTTTGATCGCCAATTTACTTATAATGGACTCACCAACCGGTTCTCATTCATGTTCAAAGATAAAAACATCAACTTAGTTCTTTTGTCTCCATTGGAAGCATTACATGATCAGCAACACTTGAACAAGAAGAAAGATCAGGCTGATAATAAAACCATGAAGCCACTAGCCAATTTTTGACCCTGATAGGAAGCATTAGAAACATGAGCTTCTAGTCTTCAAAAATATATATAAGTTTTGGCCAATTTTTGACAAAATATTTCTTTAGTCTAGTGGTTTCTTTTAAGCAATCTGAGTTTAGTAACCCCAATTCGAACCAACCACTACTGCAAACATTAAAAGTAACAAGATCTCACAAATGTTTCTCTTCAAAGTGTTTATCTCTCTCTCAAGTGAATATCTCCAAGTTATAGGAGAACTAACAATCAATCTCAATTCAATTCAAATAATAAAATGGTAAATCAAGAGAGGAAGAAAAAAAATAAATAGATTGTAAGATTTTTGGAAACCAAGTTTATCAAATTTGAGATCGGATTTCTCTTCGGTTTGATTGGAGTTCTCTTTAATTTTTTTTCTTTATATAAAATAAGAAATTAACTCGGTTTTTTTTACAACAGATAGAAAGAGAAGAAGTGTTTATGTTCATGGTAGATAAGGTGCTTTGGAAACATGGAATGATGATCTTTTGGTAAACCTAGTTATCTTATATATATGGCTGCGTTCTCAGCATCAGTATTGAATTGCAGAAAATCGCTTGGATATTGGTAATAAGAAGACATCTGATAATTTACAAAAAAAAAAAAAATAAAGACATCTGTTCAAAAAAAAAAGAAGAAGACATCTGTTCAAAATTTTCAAATATTGACATTCTCATTATTATTCTATGGACAGGAGCTAAGCCCATATACCCAAAGCCCAACACGTACAAAATGAGGCCACACCTGCGCTTAAGTAAGTCTTATAAAGCCTCTCTGGAAATCGATCTGGTTAATATCCAAAAAACCAAAAACCGGTTTGCTTAAACCGCTAACGAACAAGTGGATAATGGAAACCAAAGACCGGTTAAAGACAAATCCATTACAACAACAACACCAAAGTACAGAACCGCGTATGTCTGGTCTTCTGCTTATCGAGCTAAACAGATAAACACAAAACATTAAAAACCCAAAACTTTATTCTCCTCTCCCCCTTTGCTATCAGAAACAGATCTTCGATCCTCCATTTTTTCCAAATATTATGCGAAAACCCTTTTCTTCGTAGTGATATTTTCTTAATGACGATGATCTTCTCCAAGCTTGCTCGCTCCTCCATCTCTCGCTCAAGGGTTCGGTTTCAGTTTATTGATTTCTTCTCAGATTCGCTCTGTTCTTTCTCCTCTCCTGATTTTATTTTGTGTATGTGTTTATAGGGTTTTCTCTACGGCGGTGGTGTGAGATCGACGAGGCTGCTTGCTCCTTCAGCAGCTATTGAGGGGGCCGAAGTTGAAACTGGATTAGGGTTTCTGAGGCGACACTTTAACTCTTTAGCTTCTCGAAAGGGACTTGTCAACGGCAATGATTTAATTGGTGCTTTTGCTAATCCGAGACTTCGTAGGTTCTTTTCTGATGAAGCTCCCAAGAAGAAGAGTATGTTATGTTAGCTTTTTGTAACTTGATGGTTTCTTAGTGAATTGAAATTTGTTGTTATTAATGTTTTTTTGTGTGTTTTGTGGATTGCAGATTATGAGAATTACTTCCCTAAAGCTACAAAGGAAAAACCAAAGAGTGACCACAAGTCTGACTCTAAAGGTGACTCTTTTACTTCCATTTCAATCGTTTAGGGTTTCTATTTATTTATTAATCAGTGGATTGTGATTTGCTTTGGAGGTTAGGGAAAAAAATTAAGCTTTCTCTTTGGTGTGATGTTTTTTTTTCCAACTTTTAATAAGCGATCATGGCTTTTCCTTTGTTTGTCATTATCATTTTTTTTTTGGTGGTAGTGTTTTTGGTTTTATATGTTAGTATCAATATTTCTATTTGTGTGAGGAAGCTTTAGAGGTCAGGGAAAGCTTTGAGGTTTGGTTATTTGTTGATGGTTTTATCGGTTTAGCGATTACTTTTCATTCAACTAATAAGATGAGCTTTTGGTTTGCAGATGAAAGTGATTAGGGTGATATACTGAATTTTGTTTGTTGATTGTTGAATTTTAAAATATGTTCTTTGCTGCAATACAGAGGGATCGTCAGACAAGAATGAACAAGAGAGCGTGGGAGATATGTTTATGAACCGTTTCCAAAATTTGCTGATTCCTCTACTGGCTCTTGCTGTGTTCTTTTCTACTTTCTCATTTGGCTCTGGAGACCAGCAACAGGCAAGCTTATTTATTCTAAACAAATCACTTGTGATATGTATCTTTCTCCACTAATATCATCTTATTCTACACCTTTTTGTTTTCAGATTAGTTTCCAGGAGTTCAAGAACAAACTCCTCGAGCCTGGTCTAGTCGACCACATAGACGTCTCAAACAAATCCGTAGCCAAAGTCTACGTTCGAAGCACACCGAGAAACCAAGGAACAACAACTCAAGATAATGTCCAAGGCATCCCAGCTAAGAGAACTGGTGGTCAGTACAAGTACTACTTCAACATCGGTAGTGTAGACTCTTTCGAGGAGAAACTCGAAGAAGCTCAAGAGGCCTTAGGCGTGGACCCTCACGAGTTTGTCCCCGTTACCTACGTCACCGAAATGGCCTGGTTCCAAGAGCTCCTCAGGTTTGCACCGACTTTACTTCTCTTGGGAACTCTTGTCTACGGTGCTAGGCGGATGCAAGGAGGAATAGGCGGATTAGGAGGAACCGGTGGGAAGAATGGCCGTGGCATCTTCAATATAGGCAAAGCCACGATAACAAGAGCTGATAAAAACTCCAAGAACAAGATTTACTTCAAGGACGTCGCTGGATGCGATGAAGCAAAACAGGAGATCATGGAGTTTGTGCATTTCCTCAAAAACCCTAAAAAGTATGAAGACTTGGGTGCCAAGATACCTAAAGGCGCGCTTTTAGTGGGTCCTCCCGGTACAGGCAAAACCCTCTTAGCTAAAGCTACAGCTGGAGAGTCAGGTGTGCCGTTTTTATCGATATCCGGTTCGGATTTCATGGAGATGTTTGTTGGTGTTGGACCTTCTAGGGTTAGAAACTTGTTCCAAGAAGCTAGAGCAGCTGCACCGAGCATAGTCTTTATTGATGAGATCGATGCCATTGGTAGGGCAAGAGGACGTGGAGGTTTAGGTGGTAACGATGAGCGTGAGAGCACTTTGAATCAGTTGCTGGTTGAGATGGATGGGTTTGGTACAACGGCTGGTGTTGTGGTTCTTGCTGGGACTAATAGACCGGATATTTTGGATAAGGCTTTGTTAAGGCCTGGCCGGTTTGATCGTCAGATAACCATTGATAAACCGGATATCAAGGGACGTGATCAGATATTCCAGATTTATTTGAAGAAGATTAAACTTGATCATGAGCCGTCTTATTTCTCTCAGAGGCTTGCTGCTCTTACACCTGGCTTTGCTGGAGCTGATATTGCTAATGTATGTAATGAAGCTGCTCTTATTGCAGCTAGACATGAGGGAGCAACGGTCACGATGGCGCATTTTGACTCTGCGATTGATCGTGTTATTGGTGGTCTTGAGAAGAAGAACAGGGTAAGAAAACAAAAAAAAAAAGATTTCTCTCTTTTTTTTTCAGACAATGCTTTTTGAGATGTGTCTGAATGTTTTTTTTGGTTGTGAAACAGGTGATAAGTAAGTTGGAGCGGAGGACAGTTGCGTATCATGAGTCTGGTCACGCGGTTGCTGGTTGGTTCCTTGAACATGCGGAGCCGTTGCTGAAGGTGACTATTGTGCCACGTGGCACAGCTGCTCTAGGGTTTGCGCAGTACGTTCCGAATGAGAACCTTCTCATGACTAAAGAACAGCTCTTTGACATGACTTGCATGACCCTTGGTGGCCGTGCAGCCGAGCAGGTAAAACTAATTGCTACATTTGGATATAAAATATACTAATATAGTAATCTTTACATTGAGAAATACCAATGTTCAATTAACCATTAGGAGCCTTATAGAGACTATTGTTTAGGTAGGTGACTAGACTGATTTTTAAAAAGATTGGTTTGCAAAAAATTGTTTATTTCATACTCGATTTATCGATTAAGCGTTACCTAAACCGATTTAAAACATTAGAAAATTCCTTAGGATAGCACTAAAACATTTTTTTCTACAAAACAACATAAAGTTACAATTTTAGCATTAATTAAAAATTGAATAGATTTTATATTTTGGTTTGGATTTTACTAATTATGGTTTAGTATATAGAGAATGAGGTTAGGATAAGGGTTCAGGTTGTGGAGTAATTTAACCATTTTACTTTTAAAGAAATGCTATTTTGGAATATTTTTTTTATTTGTGTCCTATTTTTGTCATTTTTGCTATTTAAGGGATTTGCTCTGTTACATTTTCAAGAAGTTTAAAGTTTCTTGTTTATTTAACGCAGGTACTGATAGGAAGAATCTCAACCGGTGCGCAGAACGATCTAGAGAAAGTTACAAAGATGACATACGCGCAAGTAGCTGTGTACGGTTTCAGCGACAAGGTCGGTCTACTCTCTTTCCCTCCAAGGGACGACGGCTACGAATTCAGCAAACCATACAGCAACAAGACCGGTGCCATCATAGACGAGGAAGTTAGAGAATGGGTGGCGAAGGCTTATGAGAAGACCGTGGAGCTCATCGAGGAACACAAGGAGCAAGTTGCTGTGATCGCTGAGCTTTTACTTGAGAAAGAAGTGTTGCATCAGGAGGATCTCTTGAAAGTTTTGGGTGAACGTCCTTTTAAATATGCTGAGGTGACTAACTACGATAGGTTCAAGTCTGGGTTTGAAGAGAGTGAGAAGGAGGAGACGGCGGCGGCTAGGCCTGTGGTGGATGATGGAGCTCCTCCGCCGCTTGAACCGCAGGTGGTTCCGACTTAAGAGAGTTGAGTGACGCCCACACTGTTACGATTGTACATTTAATTCAGAATGCAATAACACAGTTACCACAACAACAAAAAGTGTCTTTGTGATTGAATGAACTTTAAACTTCTTTAGCAATGAACATTTATTTGTGTTCTGAATTATTGCTTCTAATAAGATGTTCTTTTTTTATAGTTTCGCTTTGGTAATAGTTTGTGTTTTGTAATTAAATAATGATAAATGACATTGTTACTGTCTTTTCTCTATCTTTTAACTGCCATTCTTGTTCATGTTTCTAATCATCACAAACTCAACTCATGTAATGAATGAGATGGGATCAATATGAACAACCTAATCTGATACATCTATGTTATCATGTCATTGAAGCTTTTCCCATAAATTGGCGTGAGAATATATGAATATCAATGCTTTTTTTTTTCTGAAACACTATGAATATCAATGCTTAAACAAATATATTTATGGAAAAAGAAATTTAAAAAAAAAACAAATAAATATTCATCAGCAGATGATTAAACTTAAAAACCCCTGTGTTTTGGCTTAACCTTTGAGTGAATATTTCTTCCCAGTAAACACTTTGAACTTGGCTTCATCAGATTTTGTCGAGCTCTCTTGCTCAACGTTCTTGGGATCAACCTATACATTAATAAGATATACAACACAATTAGTTTATCTCTAATGGATGACTAACTCGATCACATGAATGGAAAGAATCAAGAGGAGCAAGACATACTTTCACAGTTTCTTTTGAAGCTTGTTTGCTGTTTGAGCCAAAGACCAGCTTCCCTGATTTTTGCCGTGGCGTTGTGCTTGACAACTTCTCATCTTCTTTTCCATTCTCAGTTGGCTTCTCTTCTTGTTTTGCATCTTCTTGTTCAGTTGATTCTGTTTGTGTTTTCCCATCCAAACGCTTTCCGGATCCAGTGAATGGCGTGAACTTGGGAACTTTGCTTGCTGGTTCTTCTTCCTCAACTGCAATGGCCAAACAAAGAAGATAGAAAACACAACCAAGAAAGCTATATCCCACGAAAGAACGAGAATCTCCAAATAAGCTCAAAGAAATACCTTGGCGAGTTCGCTTCTTTGGAGGAGTCAGTTTTTGTGGCTTCTCAGGCTCTTTGTAATCAAGAGGAGGAGCAAAATCAACCTCACAGTCCGTTTCAATAATACTCACAGCTGAAGAAGGCTTCGCTTCAACCACATTGATAAAGTATTGCTTGTTGTTATAAGGAACCATAATTGTATCGCCAGTGGTCAAGCAAGAGTAGCTCCTAAGCGTAGTCTCCAAGCTGCATTTACAAAAAGGAACGTAAGAAAGTGAAGATTATTCAGAAAATTACCAAAACAAGATTCATTGAAAGGTACAAACATGGCTTTTGGGTTGGTAATGTCCAAGAAATCTTGAGTGTGAGGCTGAAGCTTGATGTAAGTCCCTTTCACCAAGCTCATATTCTTGATCCTCACAATGTCTCCCTCTTCAAGAGACATGTTTTGCATCATCTTCAAGACAAATGAAACAAAGATCAGATCAAGAAAACAGTGAAAGAGAAATCGAAAACAAAAGAATGATTCAAGTGTATTATATACCCAATAAGGAAAGTAAACAACGCCTTCGTCTGCAGTGAATTCGAGTACACCACAATGTGTGATCTTGCCAACAGATTCGTTACTCAGTTGGAACAGCATTGGGTACTCAATATGCAAAGAAGCTGAGTAAAAAAGATGGATTCAGAAACCATTGCTCAAGTAAAAAAAGACTTGAAACTGATAGTAGAAGATTGAAATTGGCTTTACCAAGACGGTTGAGAGCAGAAGGAGGCATTATAACTACAAAGATCACAGAAGTAATGTCAGAGAAACATCGTAAAAAAAAACTATCTAATAGAACAGAACAGAACAGAACAGCAACTTACTTTTGTCACCCTTGTCAAGATGTGCCTGCATTTAAAAAATTATCCGAAATTAGAATGTTTTTTTTTTTCCGTTGATCATAAAAACATGATATTTAAAATAAAAAAAAAATTGAACCTTTTCAATGAATGTGACAGGGTAACAACGGTAACACTGCTCAAAGCTAGACTCATCATCTCCAATAAACTCCTCATCTCCATCAAACTCCATTGCAACACAAATCTACAAAGTCAATAAAGAACAAACACTTTTATAGGGCAACCCATTGAGGCAAATCATCGAACACATGGTGGGCAAATCAAAAGAATCTTCTTTTCTTTATGATAAAACAACACTTTTAGTTTCCAAATTTAAACCCCAAAAAGATATGATCAAAGGCGATGATCATCATCTAAAACCTAAAACAAGTTCGATCCAACAAGTCTATGAATCTCTAGAAGATTAAACAAGAACTCAAAAAGATGATTGGGGACAATCTTAACGTTTACAACCAAACAGATCAAGTAAAGTTTGTTTACTTAAAACAACTTGATCAAACCGTACCAAAGTGAAATCAAATCGTTTTAGGGTTTTCTGGAGGTTGAAGAAGATCTTTGGATTCTTCTTCTGGAGGAGGAGTCAAAGGCAGGAGATCGGAGCTGAGATTTTGGAAAAGTTTGTTTTGATTCTTTTATAGGTTTTTAACACAAGGATGGATACAAAGAGAAGTTTACTACACATGGCGTATAATAATTGGTTTACTTGCAAACTTTTCGACTCAGGTAATTGGTTTAAATAAATTCCATTTTCAAAATTTAAATAAAAGGTAATATTATTGGATTTTACTTTTTAAAAATATACTCTTTCTTATTTATATTAGAAGTAAACTTCTTCCTAATTTTATGTAACTCATTTTTTAGACCTGTTGTTAATTTTTTTTTTGCCAAATAGTTATAAATTTATAGATATAAGAGAAAATAACTTTTAAATAAAAAACAAGGACTTGTTATATAGTATAAACTATGATTCCAAGAACAAAAAGAAATTATTTAAGATAAATTAGGATTTCATAAATTTTACATGATATTTATATAAAATATGATTTCATAAACAGAAATTCCGTATAGATAAATTCGGATATAAAACTTAAACTGTTGAGTGATTGAGATCATAGCGTACAGATAAACATATATGTTTTTCTTACTATTATCTACATAATATGATATTCATTAAGATGAACGATGAAAAAAAAATCTTTCTCAAAAAAAAAGAAAAAAAAGTCTCTAAAGCAGTGAATTCTTGCGATGCTAAATCAATCATAAACAAAATATCTAAAGCAGTGAAAGAGAAAACAAAATAATCTTACACCAAAAAATAAATTAAAATAATTTGTTTTGAAAATTGTATAGAGGATAATGACTCAGCCAGCTCAACTTTAACAAATTTTCTGCCAACCCCCGAGCCTAACCATCTTAACCGGACTGCCTACACGCCAATCATATACTGAAAGCTCTAGTTGCTAGTGAAAAAGAAAAAAGAAAAACTGGATCCTAATACTCTATTTTCATTCAATAAGCTAAAGTTAGAGACATATTAAGAATTGTCTACAAATACTTTATTTCCCAATTACACATCACAAAGTTTACAAGTAAAATAAGTTTGAACTTTGTAGATCAATTAATACTCGAGCACTCTCTCTTCCGGATAATGTTACAGATATATTGAAACCCCCCCCCCCCCTCCCCCCACTCAAGGAAATAATACTAAAAACTGTACAAAATATACAAATCCAAAGGTCAATGTGTGAACAAAGAGACAACAACAAACCTCACAGATAAATCAGTTTCTTGTGATGTAAGACATCATTCACTACACAGAAACCCAAAAAGAAGAAGCATAAACAAGTCTCCCTTTCCATCCTTGAAGGAACCAGTTACCATCTTGATCAACATCAAACTCTTTGCTCTTATAATCCTTTTCAACCATCAACCTCAGTTTCTGAACCAGCTCCTTCTCAACCGGAAGCTGTCTAAACCCAGCTCTCACCATCCTCGACTGCCACTGCTTATAACTCTCAGGCCTCTCCACTCTCGCCGTCCCCTCACACGCCACCACGTTCATGATCTCCCTCCCGTAAAACTCCTTCTCAAACACAACCCTCATCGGATCCTCCCTAGTCAAATTCGTGTCACACATGTCAAACAGAGAAGAGAAATGATACAGAACCTCTCTAAATCTCGTTACAAAGAAAGGCGCGTTGTATGAACCGCTTAAGATAGAAGGGATGAAGATGTTCGGTCTTATCTTCTGTATCAGTCTCAAAACCACATCTCTAGGACTATCCACTGCCACCGTCTCATCTAGAAGGTTCCTAAACCTAAAGAGAGAGTTCACAGCCACAAACTCTCCTTCTTGCAACTTCAAGTCCTCCAACTTTATCGTCTCCCATTTCTGCGCAATAGCATTATACTCAAATGGCACGTTAAGCTTCTTACAGTACTTAGCCAAGCGATGTCCTGTCTCAATAACTCCATTAGCTGGTCTAAACCCACGTTGAGGCAAGTCAATACCTGTTACCCTAAGCTTACAGGACGAGCCACGTCTCCAATGAAGGCGATGAATCAGAGAATGCCACTGGAAACCATAAGATATCCCAAAGTCTATGATGTGTATGGTGTTAGGCATTATCTTCTTAGCCATCTGCTGGATGCTGTGGTTAGCGAACACTATACCAATCTTCTTGAACGGACAGACGGATACATATGTCTGGTAAGCTTTCAACATGTCGGCAGCAGATGTTTTCTTGGAAGACAAGGCTGTGTAAACCTGTGTACCTGTCCCAGCTAAACGTGCTTCAAGACTGTTTGCGAAGTAATGAGCTAACCTCTCTGTTCCATCTCCATAAGATGAAGAATGTTGCCTAACCAGTTTTAACAATCCTTCAGCTCTTCTATGATCGTTAACGGATACGGCTTGTGCACATGAGAGCAAAAGGGTTCTCAAGTCAGGTATCTCTTTCACATAAGCAGGTAGTTTCTGTACCCTTGAATGTGTTGTTGTCTCGCCTTTGGGACTTGGTGAAGCTTTGGGAGGTCCCTTTTCTTGGAGAATGCATGTAGGGTTCTCCTCGGCTGGTCCAAATAAGAGAATCTTATCAAACATTTCAGATAGTTCGGTTTCATCTGCATAAACAGCTGATTGTTTCTTGCTTCTTTCTTCAGGCAAATGCTCATCTTCACGGTAATGACTTTTCTGTCCGATCATTCGGTAAGGAACATAGTTGTTATTATTATTATCCATGTCTATAACCAGCTGAGTAGTCTTTGGTAGGAACTTGCTTGCTTCCTCCACACCTCTCTTGAATTGGAAAGCCAAGTTGCTATCCTTGAACATGTTGGACACCAAGTCATCACTAAAACTTGACCTGAAAGCAGCGTTACTGCCTCTAACGGGCTTGGGGCTGGATCTAGAGGGAGTGGACTTGAAAACAAAGTTGTTCGGGGTCGGTGTTTGCATCCAAGAAGGCTTGTTGTTCTCCAAACAATCAAAACTCCAATCAGAGGAAGTGGTTCTTGAGGTATAACCTGAAGAAGTTATATCACTCAACCCATCAGGACTATGAGCCAGTTGAACAGGGCTAGTAGTAGTCAGAGGTGTGGAATCAGGGTACTTTTCGCCTAGAGCTTCATAGAGAGATCTCTCAGCTGCTTGGAGAGATAAGGCATCATGGAACATACAAGGCTTGTCATCCATGTCTTCTTCCATAAGCACTTGGCTTATGTATTGTAGAACAGAGTCAGTGAAATCATCATCAGCATCAGCATCAACAGTAGCAGCACAAGCATGATTCTGTTGAGTATATGACTCTGGAAGAGGAGGAAGAGGAGATGGACTTTCTAAAAAAGGTTGATTATCGAGATAGAACCCATTTCCCAAATTGGAAAAGTCAATCTTGTAATTGTAGTGGAAGTTGTCAAATGATCCAGCAGAGTAAGAACCCATCAGTAGTCTGAAGAACCCTAAAACTTGTTACACAAGAAAACGCAAATACTTAGTCTGCGAGAGAAAACTAGTTTTAAAGTTGAATCTTTACTTTTCTCAACCTGATCAAGATGATAACAGAGCGAAATAAAAACAGGTAACCTAAACAAAAAACTATGATGTTTATTACTCCCAAGGAGATAATAATTTTTTGTGTTTGGTGGTAAGAAACAAATCTTGCAAGCGTACCTGTTGAGATTAAGATGCGGCGATTCAGATTACTATGGAAGAAAGGTTTGTGTGAGGAAATGGTCTGTGTACGTGAGGATTTGTATTTTTTTATGTAATTATAAACTATAGAGAAAAACAAGTGGGTGAAAAGATACAATTCTTCAATGATTTTAATAAAGTAAATTTTATTTGTTTATGTTTAGTTGATGTGAATCACAAATCCACTAGGTTAGGAAACTTCACGAGTCATTTTTTCTTTAATTTGATTTCGTAGCAACAAAAAAATATTGGTACGTGGTGTGAACTCACTGTAATCACGAATATAATAATCGACAATTTTTGCGCCATCCAATTTTTTTGTAATTTAATGTGGAATATTCATCTTGTGACTTTCACATCAAACTAGGTGGACGGTCAGCACACATGTGCAGACATTAATATAATCTATACATTGCATAAATAAAAAATAATACAAATGTATAAATATATTGTAACTTTCTTTCTCTTTTACATAGATATTCTGTTTTTAATATATTTTTCTATCTTACTCATTTCGTTTTTCTCCTTGTATTTTTCACACATTCGTTTTGTTTCTTATGTATCTCTTTTTGTAATATTTTTGTATGTCTTTGTACACCTTTCTTGCTCTCTTTTTCTTTCTCGCTCTCTTTTTCTTTCTCTCTCTCTTAGTTGATCAAATAATTTCAAAATCTCTCAAACTTACATTCACTCTCTCACAATCACCTATATTTATTCTCTTACACTCGTCCTTAATATGATCCTCAATATTTCACTTTAAAACTCTTTCTATCTCTTTTTGGTTGTAAAATTTTCACCAGATTTTGTTAAATCTTCAAAACACTTTCACATAGTATTAATAAATGATTTCAGAATCTATCTCACTTATATTAAGTCTCTCACTTATATTCACTTTCATCTTCATTATGATCATAACCGACTCTCTAATCCTTATCATCACCATATCTCCCTTTCTTTCTCCCTTTCTTACATATTTTTTTATTTAGAATTTAATATAAAATCACAATTGGCTAACCAAAAAAAATCATTATCAAATTCTCTCCAATCTTCACATTATCTTATCAAACATTGATTCCTTTGACCAAGATTTTCATTGAAAAAATAAATATCTTATTATTAATTTTGTTTTTTTAATTACTTCATTACTTACATATTTTAAGTAAATCTAAATAACTGTATTTCAAAAAAACAAATTTTATTAAATAATTATATAACATAAAATATCTTAATTCTTAAATGATGTTATGAAATTATTTTAGACAGAGATTGATATAAACGTGAGATTCAACACTTTTAATATATCAAACTAACATGTTTCTAGTTGTATAAATTTTGTTATAACTTTGTTATCATATATTTTAAATGTTTATTTACACCGCAAAAAATACTTATCCTTATTTTAAAATAATTTATTTTAAATTTTTATTTGCGTTATATTTTGCATCTTCAACATTAACAATTTTGTAACTTGTCATTTATATTTATCTTCCTTACTCAATTTTTATTTATGTTGTATAAACACCTAAAAATAATTAGTTTACAATTATATTAATACGTAAAAAATATTTTGGTATACAAATAAAAAATTATGTATGTACAAATACAAAATAACGAAGAATACAACAAAATGTTTTATTATTATTCACTCATGTTTTTATTTATGTGTCTTTTGTTTTTTTCTTTTTAAAAATAAACATGCCAATTTTATTATACTTAAAGCTATATGAATTATATGAATAGAATATTAACTCTAGTCTTGTATTAATATAATGTTTTGTTTTTTTGTAATTTTATATTATAATAAATTTTTTCATTTATTCATATTTTTAAAATGACATACCATATAATTTCTGTTTTAAATATAAAAATACTTAAATAATTTTTGAAAGTGATAACTCAATTATACTATCGACATTTATCTCTGGAAAATGATAGAATATTTTTAAAATTTTACATTTGACTGTTTGCATTCATTGAACATATTTTAAGAATACATATATATAGTGAGTGAGTATAAAAATACTATTAGTTTTCTGTAGTGTATAATTTTTTATCCACTATTAATAGAAAAAAAGTTTAAAATCGTTTATATACTTATTTCTATAATATAATATGTCTTTATATGTATATGCTAATTTTTTATAATGGAATATGTGATATTTAATTGTTTCTATAAACAAATTATATTAATCCTATGTATTTAAGATGATTAGTTGTTTGTTTGGTAATATATATTAGATTAGGTAATTCTAGGATTAGTTTCCTTTTAAAAAACTTTAATTAAATAAATAAATTCAAAATCCAACAACCAATCAAATTAAGAGAATTAATTCTACATTGCACCTATGAATGACACGTAAGCAAAATTCATTAAAGTGACTTCTCTTTTAATATATAGGTTTATTATTATTCACTCATGTTTTTATTTATGTGTCTTTTGTTTTTTTCTTATTAAAAATAAACATGCCAATTTTATTATATTTAAAGCTATATGAATTATATGAATAGAATATTAATTGTAGTCTTGTATTAATATAATGTTTTGATTTTTTGTAATTTTATATTATAATAAATTTTTTCATTTATTCATATTTTTAAAATGACATACCATATAATTTCTGTTTTAAAATATAAAAATACTTAAATAATTTTTGAAAGTGATAACTCAATTATACTATCGACATTTATCTCTGGAAAATGATAGAATATTTTTAAAATTTTACATTTGACTGTTTGCATTCATTGAACATATTTTAAGAATACATATATATATATAGTGAGTGAGTATAAAAATACTATTAGTTTTCTGTAGTGTATAATTTTTTATCCACTATTAATAGAAAAAAAAGTTTAAAATCGTTTATATACTTATTTCTATAATATAATATGTCTTTATATGTATATGCTAAATTTTTATAATGGAATATGTGATATTTAATTGTTTCTATAAACAAATTATATTAATCCTATGTATTTAAGATGATTAATTGTTTGTTTGGTAATATATATTAGATTAGGTAATTCTAGGATTAGTTTCCTTTTAAAAAACTTTAATTAAATAAATAAATTCAAAATCCAACAACCAATCAAATTAAGAGAATTAATTCTACATTGCACCTATGAATGACACGTAAGCAAAATTCATTAAAGTGACTTCTCTTTTAATATATAGGTTTATTATTATTCACTCATGTTTTTATTTATGTGTCTTTTGTTTTTTTCTTATTAAAAATAAACATGCCAATTTTATTATATTTAAAGCTATATGAATTATATGAATAGAATATTAATTGTAGTCTTGTATTAATATAATGTTTTGATTTTTTGTAATTTTATATTATAATAAATTTTTTCATTTATTCATATTTTTAAAATGACATACCATATAATTTCTGTTTTAAAATATAAAAATACTTAAATAAATTTTGAAAGTGATAACTCAATTATACTATCGACATTTATCTCTGGAAAATGATAGAATATTTTTAAAATTTTACATTTGACTGTTTGCATTCATTGAACATATTTTAAGAATACATATATATATATAGTGAGTGAGTATAAAAATACTATTAGTTTTCTGTAGTGTATAATTTTTTATCCACTATTAATAGAAAAAAAAGTTTAAAATCGTTTATATACTTATTTCTATAATATAATATGTCTTTATATGTATATGCTAAATTTTTATAATGGAATATGTGATATTTAATTGTTTCTATAAACAAATTATATTAATCATATGTATTTAAGATGATTAATTGTTTGTTTGGTAATATATATTAGATTAGGTAATTCTAGGATTAGTTTCCTTTTAAAAAACTTTAATTAAATAAAGAAATTCAAAATCCAACAACCAATCAAATTAAGAGAATTAATTCTACATTGCACCTATGAATGACACGTAAGCAAAATTCATTAAAATGACTTTTCTTTTAATATATAGGGGGATTATAACTCCGCTACAAAGCTACTATTATAAAATTTTATTCAAATTACGATGAGTGAACAATATTAGAATCCATCTCTTAAACAAATCTGAAAGATCTAAGACAGCCTTTCGACAGGCCGACATCATTGTTTCGGTCCAAATCAGGATTAGTCTCTTCCACCGGTATACCTCCAACCTTCCCAGTACTCTTGAACGGTTTTGTCCAACCTTTTTCTTAGGTCCATCTAATTTCTACACTTAAAAGCATATTCTAACATTTTAGAAGGAACCGAATTTTCTTCTAATAATATTGAACAAATCCAAGCAGTGTTTGGATTTTTTTTGATGTAATATTTTTGGTCTATGTCAGCTGCATTTTTTAACGTACGCATTCTCTTAAAGCTGCTAACTCCATGATCATGTGAAATCTTACTACTATGTGCTTTGATTCTTGGCTAGACAAGATGCAATCTGATCAAAGTGGTATTCAGTTGCTTTGTATAATGATCAATGCCTAACTATAAAGTCAGTGAACCCAAAATGCTTTTTGGCTACCTCTCCCATTGCTATATATTTAGTTTTTGTAGTCGACATTGCAACAACATATTTTCCTATAGATCTTTAACAAATAGGTTCTCATGCAAAAATAAAAAACTTATCATGTAGTAGACTTCTTGTTGTCTAGATTTTTGAACCAACAAAAAGATCTCTTGCATAAAATGGATCATTGCTAATTGTATTGTACTATATCCGGATCGGACCCTGCTGACAGATTCTATCTCCATGTGGGAAGTACCACTTGTTTCACAAATACAAAATCCCCATAATCAGAGCGATTATCTTCTGCACTTTTCTCCTTTAAGGAGATATCACTTTCACCAATTTTTGGAGAGATTAATTTCATAATTCACCTTCTTTACAGAGACACCTATTTGATCAATGCATTTTTTTTAAGGTGAGTGTTTCTAAAATGCAAACCTTAAAAGCATTAAGAACCCGAGTAAATGTTGCTTTGGTTTAAATATTAGTTTTTATTTGTAAAAAAAACATACGAAAAAAACTCCCTTGCTTGTAATGACAAAAGAACTAGTTGTACTTTCATACTTCAAACAGAATGGAGAGTTGACGATGGACTTAACAACTTTAATTCAGTCATTTTTGAAACCTTTGAGAGGAATTTTTCGATTATTATCAATGACTTCAACATTTTATCTTAACTTCATCTTGTTCTGTATTTAAGTTATATCAGAGTTGTATGTTAGCAAAGAGTTTTCGGCTCCCGTGGCATAAACCACATAAGTGGCTGGTTGATTAGAGTAGATGAATTTTCTAAGAGAAATCATTATATGTTTGCATTATTATTATTATTTATTTATGAAACTATATGTTTTCGGTTGTTTTGGCCGGCCCTGGTTGTATGCATATTGAAATTAATATATTTCCTAAAAAATATTTTTCCTTGATTTTGTTTCAAATATGACAGTGACATCAATTTGACATATATCTTATATTTTCAGCTATTGTTTAAGTTACAGTTTTAATTAGTTTTAAAGATTTAAAGATTTTGGGAAGATACTTTAGGTAGAATTCGACGGGAATTATCTTTACAAATCTAAACATAGAATTTAGTCCTTTGAAAAAAACTATTCTAGATGTATAGTTGGAATTTCAACAATCGTTTTTATAATTCTGAAATTGGGTTTTTAGTATTTCATTATCACCCACAAAGCTATCAATTATTTGTCTTCAGTTCTTATTCGATCTACATATTTAGAATTTTGGTATGATGAAAATGTTTTTGTCAACACGTTCCAAAGATATTTATTTACAAGACCCGGGATGATCAATTCAAATCTAGTTGTAATCCTTTATAAAACAAAACAATAGTTTACTCAGGATTATTTCTTGCTTGTTAAATAATATTTGTTTGGTAAAGTCAGATGGTGGTGAGATTATCATATTCGCACTAACCATGTAGGACACTAAAAATATGACTAGAAACTTCTTATTTTTTGTCATAAATATGACTAGAAACTTTAACTAATAATTTCAACCTTTACGTCCCACTCAGATATGATAATTATTTTATTTTTTTGTGACTTAAGATGCGATAATTGTTTAGACGAAAATAGCATATAGTCAATTTATTATTGATTAGTGATTCAAAGTGAAAACGGAAACTTATCATCGGACAAAGGCAAAACATAATTTATCAAGTTTATCTTCTGCCTTCAAGAGGGATGTTTTCAAACTAAATCATATGTCATCAAGCTTGTGTATTATGTGGGAAGAAAGATGTGATCATTTATTTCTCGTTTGTCCATATTCCTATACAGTGTGGGACAGGGTTGCGAGAAGATTAGTTGGGCAGAGAATCAATCATGATTGGCCTGATAAGCTGGATATTATCCTTCACACGGGTACATTAAACTTAGTGGACAGTGTTCTCACTTGTTTGGTGTTTCATCATATTTGTAAAGAGCCTAATGTAGGAAGGCATCATCAAGCATATCAAGGGACATAGCAATATAAATTTGAATTTCCCTAATTAACAAAGTCATATCTACAACAGAATCTCTTCTCTAGAACACAAATTCAATGGCCTTACGCGTCGTTGGTTAGAGATGATCGGTCTAGTTGCAATTATTTTTCATATCATAGAAGCACTACAACCTCATTCCTTAAATTTGTTAATCCTTTTGTAAATTATTTCTTTTTAATTGATAAAATTTTAGAAGATGTCGTCATTTACTTAACCTGCTTTACAATTTAATATCTTTAGGGATGCCATTTGACCACTTACTTACTACGTGTGTCCACCACTCGAAACCCAACTCATCTCCACACGCCAAAAGGAATTAAACCACAAAGTTAAGTGCATGATTCGTTGGGTTGTTAAACCTTCTGTGCTTTTTTACAACACTTTGACAGCATTTGTCTATAAATCAATTTTTAAATTTTAGTAGGTTCAGTACAAAAACTTACAACTTTAAAGCTTTATTTGTCATATTTCATTTTATTTTTCTAAGGCAACAAGAAACCGTGTGATTTTCTCTTACCTCGAAAATAGCTAACAGCTACAAGAGGAAAATGTATTGACCAAATTCTACAACAATTAGTTTACAATGACAATTCAACCTATCGTACACTAAAAGGTTACAGGCTTACAGCTATAAATGAAAAACACTTGTCGAGATTGATGAAAAACGGAGGTTGAGATGGTACTCGGTTTTAGGGGCTCAATGATATGATTGGCTCGAGAAAGGAAGATGAGGTTACCAAAAGAAAGATAATAAAATGGTAATGGAGTAAGTTTAGTGTTGTGCCTATGTTTTTAGTGCTCTAAACACAATTATTAGATGCAAAAAACTAGTTTAATAAAAGGAAACAACATCTAGAGATTGTGCTAGATCTAAATCATCTTTAATACAAAATGTTATTTTAAAAATATGAATTTTCTAAAGGCTAACTCTAGATCTAGAAGAGTATATAGCTCTAACACCCGGAATTTCCAATGTTATAAGACATTTAGACAATGCATTTGAAGCTGCATCTAAATGCGGGAAGCTCGAAATTACTAATATCGGTTTAGAATTTAGGAGTATTGGGCTAGGTTCAAGAACCGCGGTTTAAGGACACGGTTTAGAGTTAACCGTCTAATGTTTTTGAGCCAGAAGATAGAGAGAGGGACATGTATCAAGTAAATGCATTGCAGTATAGATATGAGAGTCGTAAAGTGATGTAGCTACTACGGGAAGTGGTTAAAAATGTATATTTCAATCGAAAAAAAAAACAAAGTTAATGACCAGATATACAAATGGAGTTTATCCTCAGTTTGATTCTAATAATCTGAATGTTGACTTACATATGCAATGAAACAAGAAGTGGAACCAGACAACAATTACAAGTGCATATGATCAAATCAAATTAAGTAAACAATATTTGTCCGTTTCCAAGATATTCCTACTTTCTACAAAGATATAGCAATTAGATGTTTAGTAGTATCAACTGCATAATTGAGAACACAACAGCTGAATCTGAGACTGGTTATCGTTACCAAGCTTATACATCTCTGTTCTCCCATTCGCGACACACGTCAAGTTCATCTGCTTCCCAATTTGGCTCGACTGCTCCAACTCCACAATCATCCTTAGCTTTATTAACTTAAAAAGTACAAAAAAAAATATATCAAAAAACATGAAAAGTTTTTACCTGGCAGTACACATTTTGAGAGTTACAGTTCCATAACGACGTAGGCATACAAGTGAGATAATGACACCAAGAACAATGTTTGTTCAAATCCGTCCCTCGAAGAAGCAGTACGAGTCCAACAGTATATCCTGCTACCAAAAACAGTAAAGAAGTGATCCAAAGAACGTATTGGTACGGCTTGTGCTTGGACTTAGCACAAGGCGCAGCAGCATAGCCACGAGGATTGTTCCTGTGGTTAAAGTATCCATACTGAGGACGGATCAAGAACACAAATCCTAGAAGAAACCCGGAAAAGAATCCTCCGAGATGTGCAAAGTTGTTGTCTACATGTGGAAGTATACCTACTGCTAGATTAATAGCTATGATGAAAACGAGTTTCAAAAGAGCTGCAAACTGCAAATAGAGAAAAACTGATTAATATTTTTAGACAAGTTTTGATCTCTTTTGATAATCTTTTTTCACCTTATTAGCGTATATAGTCCAGTTTGTTAAAAGCTCTGAAAGCATAGCACCAAGCAAACCGAATAACGCACCAGAGGCACCAACGGAGATACCGTCCCCGTTAAAGAGAGATGATAACAAACTTCCACCAAATCCAGAGATCATATAGAGCAATCCAATGCGTACTGTCCAAGAATCAAAAGAGGATGAGCTTTGAAGGATGAAGGTAAAAGGCAAAGATCCATACCGAATCCAAATTCTTGCTCGAGACGAATGCCGATGAAGATAAGACTCAACATGTTGGCAAGGACGTGAAAAACACCAGCATGTAGCCATATACAAGTGAACAAGCGCCACACCTGGTGCTTTTGAACCACCATTAATTGTTACATCTAATGCCCCCATCTTCTCCAATCTAGCATGAAATAAATAACACACAATGTAAGTCACACTCTTTTAACTCAAAACCAATACTCATTACATTACTAAGCAAGTATCAAACACCATAAAGAGATAGCAATTTAAAAAAAAAAAAAGGTTTTCAAATTTTATTTTAACAAATTAATAAAAATAGGTTTGCAAATTTATAAAAAAAAAATAATAAAAATAGATTTTCAAATTTATTAAACAAAAAACAATTTTTTGTTAAATTTTTTATTAAATCGCCTAAAATACCCAAAATCTCAGGGCAATTGTTGATGAACATCGAGACGAGAAAGAGAGCAATGTTAGCCACTACTATAGCTGGAACAAGCCACGGAAACCAAAGCTTGAACGGCCGAAACTCAGCGAAAGAAGTTCGTTGTTGCCTCTGACGACCATTCGCCGGAGAAGTTTGTGCGGCGGAGGGATTGTTTGTCGGCGGATCAACCACCTTGATCTCTAGAGCCATTTCGAAAGACTCGTAGAATGAAAGGATGGAGCTTTTTCACGACATTGTTTCAGAAGGTGGAGAAGATGAATCAATCAGTCTTTCCTTTTTTTGAGCATTCCTCGTTAAGAAGCTAATTTAGTAACTTATTTATTTCATTATATATAGTTTTCTTCTTTTGTTTATCTTTAGATTAAGTCACATTTAAGAGTTAGAAGATTCGAATGCAAACATTTGGTTGATTAATCACATGATGAGATCAACTATATATTAAATCTAATATTAATATATGGCTGTATTATATAGTAGAGTTGAAAATAGAAATTATTCCTTTCCGTGTGTCTTGTAAATCCAGAAAATATGTTCCTTACTTTCAAATGCAAATGATAATTTGAGTTGGCTTCTACAATCGTCAAACACGTTAAAATAATTGTGAACAATTTAATTCATATGATTATGAAAGAAAAGATCTTCAAACCATAGAGATCTTATTGTGTTACGAGAGTTTGTTGTCAAAGATGGATTACATTATGTCGACTCGGCATCATTTGGCACCATCGGCTTAACACTCGTCATGGGCTTTGACAGCTTGACTTGACTCTCGGCATCATATCAATAACCCACAGTTGCTCGGTCCGTAAATCATTCTACAGTCTACACAGTTGCTCGGTCCGTAATAAAGGAACTGGATATTGATCCGCGCGGATTGAAAAATCCATAAGTTATTTAATAAAGATAACATAGAAAATGAAGAGAAAATGACTAAAATAGACCTTAAAAAGTTTTTATCACAAATATAAACCTTAATAATTAAAATGACAAAAATAGACTTTAAAAAGTTTTTATTTTGGTCATTTTAATTTTTGAGGTTTATTTTTGTGATAGAAACTTAAAAGAGGGCTATTTGAGAGATTTGCCCTAAAATGAATACTAATTGTTGTGTATTATATAATAATTTTACGTTGTATAAAATTGATGGTTCAAGTTAAAGAACTTCGTAAGAATAATATTGATTATCGTAAAGTAAACTTAGCAGAATAGCTTAATCTTCTTATAGATTGCTATGCTATGTCCTTTCGAGTATTTAAAGATTTTTTTTCTTATTGACAATCCACAGTAAATATATATACTGTAACGATTTATGAGAAAGTTTGCTTATTTCGGCGAATAAATATATACGGTAGAATCAATCAAAGCGATGAACTTACAGAATAAATATATTCTGCATTATATTTCAAAAAGGAAATTTAAGCTAAGGCATATTTACATAAAGTTGAGTCGTAGTATATATATTTGCTAGAATCAATCAAAGCGATGAACTTGTTAACCAAGAACTGCCATTATTATTATAATACTTTTCTTTTAATATATTAGGAATTGTAATATATAGAGAATTAGAATCTAGGACTAACCAAATTATTAGAAGCGGAACATATCCTAAAAAATATATAAGATATGCCGAACATCGTGAATATTTGAATCTACAGGTTCTACCGCAAAACCTAAGCTTAATGCTTTTCCAATCAGTTACAGTATGGAAGCCCAGAATCTAACATTTTGGGGAAACCCACATTAAAAAGTTATGTCTCTAGTACAGCTCAAATAATACCATCCCATGTCGGAATCAATGGCAGCTACGGTGCAGAGAACTATACACTTCTCCACCTACATAATCAATGTGAAGTACATTATACGTTAATAATACATGAGAGTAATAAGACAAAAGATAGAAATCATTATACCTGTCTTGATTCAAACATCTCAGAAATGGGCGTGTGCACAAACTAATCATCCTTTTCTGAAACCCCCATTAACCCTAGCTAGAGGCTTTGAGTAGGAAATAGATAATGCTAGCTCATCTTTTAGTAACCTTTTGAAAGATTAAACATAAATTCCTCAGCGCTTCAAGACAAAGCTTAAGATATAATGATTAACTGAATGTAATATATTATTCAAAAAACTTACAGTGCTACAAAAAGCTTCAACCTCAGGCATGTTCGGATTAAGTGCAACATCTGACACATTATAAGCATTGCTGATGCTACGCTCTTTTACGAAATTACATACAAAACATAATTAGGTACAGTTAAAAATAAATTTCGATTATAGACAGATGAGAGATTAATTACCTTTCCAAAATTTAATCTTGCCAAACCTCAACACACATATCACTGAGCATTCTCCACGAACTTGAATAGCGTCAGCAACATCCGAAGAAAATTTTTCCCACAAAACCAGTGGGAGACGGTCGTTCCTAATTCACATAGGAGGGATTAGTCTATAGAAAACATATTAACCTAGCTGTAACTGAATATAACTCATGCTAATATAGGAGGTCTTACTCAGTGTTGCGAAGTTCTATGGTAATCTTATTAGTGTCTTTTCCATTGATGGAAACAATCTCAAGATGTGTCACTTCCACAATTTGGCCTATGACATCTGTCAGACTAAAGATCAAAATATCAGATGTGATTTAAAAAAGTTTAGATAAGATGAATGATACTAACCAACCAAATAGTCTGGACTGAGATTTCCATCTAGTAGCGACCGGTAATTGACTGTTTGAAAACCAGTTAACGCTCTTGGTAAATCCTCACAGTTTCTCACATGGGTTGTTGAGAGGAAGCTTATCCTGTAAAGATGATTGGTTGATCGAAATGAACCACATGAGTGGTTCAAAGATAAGTTGATAAGATTTTTGAACCGCCTTCAATTAAGAAGTGATCAAACTGGTTCACCAATTTCTTTTCACAGTGGCGAATCTTATCACCCTATCAAAAAAGCGCATAAAAATTTAGATATGAAATATGCAAATGTAAAATAAAGTTATATAGGGTATGACAGGTAGTGTATTAACGATACTCACATTAGCATCGATGAGTACCATCTCAATGGTCAGACCACCGGTGGCTGAGTACTGCCTCCAAATACGGATTATCTTCAATCTGATCCTCTACATGGATTTGAAAGGTTTAAGATCAGAAACTGTGTTCATTGCCGCAATTGTAAACAAAACATAGAAGGGTTGCTAGTTTATTAGGGTTTGTATATTGAACTCAACATAGGAAAAGCCCTTATAATATTTCCAATATCATGGTTGGCCGTATTAGCTGTATGATATCAATTGGGTATTGTACATTTATTTATAATCTGTCAATAACTAAGAATATTAATTATAGACTTTGTCTGCAAGTTTTCATTAAAGAATCCGAATTAACTTTATACGCAAGAGATGTATTGCTTTAAACAACCAAACTCAAGATAATGGGCCTCGTGACATGGAGTTCGGGTAACAGAGTTTTGATCATTTAAATTTTAAAATTTTAAATTTTAAAACTTTTAGTATAATAGGTAACAGAGTTTTGATCAATGGGCCTCGTGGAATCTATATTTTCTGAAGTTCGTTGAATATGTAAAAGTCCATCAATGCTTTTACGGGCAATTAAGTTTAGTGATTACCGAATTAAATACCAAATTAAATGTCAATTCATTCTCGTGTTGACACATCAGCAATTTTATGAGAATCACTGTGGGAACGACACGTAAGCAAAGCTCATTCTTAATGCTTCTCAAATAATATATAGAGGATATTTTTAAATAAAATTTAATCGAATTATTCATTAGTTATAAAATCTCTCAGCAACATATTTATTCATTAATTAAGCAAATGGATAACAATTCACACAAAAAAATCAAGATATCACGTCTACTTATAAAAATAATACTGAATCATGGCCCGCGCACCCGCACGGATTTTATTTTTCTGATGTATTCTATATAATTTAGTTTTATATAGTTTTGAGTTTATCCAAATGGATTTATGTTTAAAGAACAACATCAAAACTATCTTTTGTATTAATAGCATCAAGCATTATATTATGTAGATATAACCGTGCAGTGAAAACACGAACTATGTACGTTTGTTCGAAGTGCAAAATCAAATTCAAACTTAATTTTTTGCCTGAAAAACATAAGATGAGAGTTTAGTTACTTCTGATGTTAATAATTATCCAAAATTTTAAAATAATATACAAATTTCTAAAATTTTAGCCTAAACATTTATTTTATAGGTTAGCTCAAATGCACACTTAACTTTCGTCTTAACTTTGCAAGCGTGGAATATTTTATGATGAAAAATTTCATAAATAACGTAGCAAATATTTGGGCAATTTGAAAGAATTTATTTATTTAAAATATTTTGTATTTAAATCAGTATTTTTAAATTCAAACAGAACCATGGTTAAATCGGTGATCTAATAATTCAATTTTGATTTTTAAAAATATCCATATTTAAAAAATCACTAAAACCTAAGACTACCGATATAACTGATAGATAGCTGATATGTAATATTTAAACCTCTAAAATAAGTTTAGCTTCGTCGTTTTATATATTATTTGTATTTTTAATTTATCTTAATAATCGCAAAAACAATTGTGAGAAATTATTAAAAAGGGTGAGGTTTAATATTATTTATCTTTGGACATAAGAATAATTATAGTGTTGTTTGGAAACATGAATATTAGTATAAAGATATATTGTTTGGAAACATGGATAGTAGTATAAAGAAATAAATATATTGTTTGGAAACATGGATAATAGTATAAAGAAAGAAATATTAGTGATTTAATGTAGTTTTAACTATAAAGTAGAAAGATGTATTTAATTTAAAAATTTAAAAAATAAATGTTAGATCCAACCTAATATTTCTGATTTAAAAGATAGATATTGTTATTAATAGAAAATGGGTCCTATATTCGTTTTCTTAAGCAAAACTTTTGTTACTGGTGTATAATCATTACATATGCTATGACTAATAACATCATCAAACTAAATTTATATCTACGCAAATCATAGTCACTTTATCTTACTAAAATATGCTTTTTAAAAATTGAAACAAATATTTTAACAGAATAAATTTTTCTTTTGCACGTCTAGTAATTAGTTATAGTTACACTATATGTGCATAGATGTTATATATTATTTGTATTTGTATTATATTCCATTTTACTCAATTAGCTGAATTATTTGAAACGGAAGAAATATCTACTACTTTGAGTATTTCTATATTCATTCAGATTATATTTTAATGGTTATAAATAAAATAATGAAAATAGCCTCTTGCATATTAATTCTAAGATTACATTTCAATAAATTATTTAAAATATTTTGTTTTGAATATATATATATATATATATATATATATATATATATTCTTATATTATTTTTGTTATAAAAATTAATTGAATTTATGATTTTAAAAAGTACATGACGCACTAAAGAAACTTTTAACATAATTTTTAATCTTTTTCTTTTTTAAAGTTGATTGCGACTAGAGTGTAAAAACCATGAATTATCCTATTTAAATTTAAATTATTAAAATAAAATCAAAGTAAAATATTTTAAATAAATAAATTACTTATAATATATGTATGAATAATTTCAAAATTTTCTAAAGTTTTGTTCACTTAAGAAAATAAGCACAACAAATTGTACATATATTCTTTTATAATTATTTAAAATTTTAAATAAATAAATTATATTTTTGTTATATAAAATATTAAACTAAAGTTAATCTTACGTTTTTAAAATGTGTGTCAAAATCTAATTTTTTTAATTATAACCAAAAAACTACAATTTTTCTACCTTACTTTTTATGTCAAGAAACAATAAAAACCCAAACTGACTATGTACTCATTCTCCATCAGCCGAGGGGGAAGTGTGGAATCTAAATATATTTTTACAAACCATAATCCACAATCAGATAATATACATAAATACAAATTCAAACCGGTTATCATTTGGTTATCATTGTTAATATAATATACATAAATAATCACAATATAATATAACAAACTAATGACTTTGAACACACACAATCTTTGAAAAAATATTCACTATTTATTAAAATCGCAAACAATAATTTAGAAATGAGAATTCGGCCAAAAAAAGCACCAACTTTGCACGAATTGCCAAAAAAAACATGTACTCGAGCCTGGCCAAAAGAAACATGAACTTTTGTTGACTTTATTAGTTTATTAAGAAACTTACGATTGACTCGCCATTTTAACACACCGTTAACGAGCAGTTAAGACGGTGTTAACTGTTGACGTTAGGATGAAACGACGTCGTTTTAAGCGATTTAAAAATAAAAGATGTAGACCACTGGATTTGAACCCGGGTTGATTGGATCAAATGGTAAGGTAGTTTATCATTGGGCTAATGACACATTCAATGTATCTACTAACACATTTATTTATATTTAATATTGGTTGAATATAAAAAAAATTCTATAAAAACTTTTAAAAAATCTTTAAAATTTCAAAAAATGAAAATAAAGATTTTTTTATAAAATTAATTTTAAAATTAAAATAAAATAAAATTTTCTTTAAAATAAAATTTTGGAAGATTTTTGATTTTCTTAAAGAAAAATAAAATTTTATTTTAATTTTAATTTCAAAATTAATTTTAGAGAATATCTTAAACTTTGAAATTAAATATTTTCTCTTAAATTAATTTTGAAATTAAAATTAAAATAAAATTTTATTTTTCTTTAAGAAAATTAAAAATCTTCCAAAATTTTAGTGATGTGATGTGGAATGTAAAAGGTAAGGAAATATGACATTCAGTGATGTGACATTGTATAGTCTAAAACCATGTATAATGGTTTGTTTTTCAAAGACATACTTTTGAATTTTAAACATTTTTCATCATTTTCTCTTTCTTCCAACTAAGAATTTAATATATATTTATATTTTGTTCTTTACAATTGTTTTTTATTCAACATCATTTCCATGTATTTTATGTTTTATTTTTATTTTTTTATAACTATATATTAATAGATAAAAATAATTATGATTAACTAATAACTAAAATTTAAGTATATTTTTTATTTTACATAATTTATAAAGATATAAACAAAGCTCTATTAAAACATCCTAATTACTTTTTAACCCAAAAATGATAAATTTTAACATAAAGTAATTAAATCATAAATTACTTTGGTATAAATAAAAAATCTTAAATAATTTGGAGGAATAAAAGTTCAACAATTTTAGGAGCCAATAATTAATATACATTTCATTAATGCGGATCTCAATTTCATGTTTCAAATAGTTGATTAATTTCAATACTAAAAACACTACATATAAAGAATTGAAACAAATATCTGTGAGGTTGGGTCAAGCTCTAGTTTCATGTTTATAACAACATATATATTTTCATTATTTTGAAAATAAAATACATTTTAAGTTAACATTATATTAATTTATGCATACATATTAGATTAAATTATAGTAAATTTTATATAGAATGAAAATATGAACAAATGTAATATATAATCAAATAAAAGACTTTAAAATTTCAAGATATAGTATAAATGTATAAAATATCGTCTGTCTTTGATGCAAAGCTGATAGTACCAAAACCGTCGTCACCATTCATACACATAAGAACTTCATCAAGTCATTACATATTTTATCAGTGTAACCCACTAAAACATTAACGTAAAGAAATGTAAACAGTGCACATTCTAGGGAGGGTAAATGTAATTTTAAAATCTCTTTCATATAAGTTAACTTTTTTGAAGGATAAAGATTATTTCTTTTTGGCAAAGTAAAATTTCTCTTTTTAAATCATTTTCTTACCTAGAATTTTTTATGCTGACATGGAGCCATCATCTTCAAACTAACGAAGCAAGTGTCTCTCTCACCATTTACAATGGAGGTGTTGAATAAAAAATTTAACAACTAAATCAGTAAAATGAGAATATTAAATAATATTTGATGATGTTGATGATTTGGTGCTGAAAACATTCAACATGTTAAATAAATATGAAGTGGAGATCACTCACCCCACATATCACCTTCTAGATATTTTTTGGCATTTTCATATCATAAAAGTTATTTAAAATCAATTATATGATTATAAATTAGATAAATTAATTGTATTTCTTATAAGAATTTTTTTTATCTATACATATATCTTACTTTGATATAATTTTAATATTAAAATAATATTTTTAACTAGTAAATTTGGATGTTGTTTTTTATTACCAAAACCAATGTAGTATTTAAAATTTGAATGTGTTGAATTACTAATTGGAAGAAACAAGATGATGTAGAGTAATAAAAAGTGAAAAATAAGGTGTTGAAGCTTAAAAGTATTGTAGCTATTAAGACTGTGCGCTAGAGAGTAGTTGGAGCTATTATTCAACTTTTGAATGACATATGTAGACAAAACAGTTAGACTGAAGCTCCTATCAGTTCAAGGAAAGGGACACAAACATCTTGGAGAAGGTTTGATCACTTGGTTTGAGACAAGCAAGAACCATAAAAGAACAAAAGGAACAAATGAGTTTTTTATTCAAAAAATTTGTTGATTCTTTATTCATATAGAAAACAGATGCATTTGATGAAATCAATTTGATTGAATAAATTTTGCATTCATTCCAAAAAAAAAAATGAAAACAAGAATGTGGATTCATTTGAGTTAAATTGATTCGATTCACATTGATTAAGTGATATGTATTCATCTCAATTATTCAAATGAATAATTATGTATTACATGGATTATATCAAAAATATATACCAAAATTCATCTTTTTTATGATATATAAATAAAGATTTAGATCATTTGAATTTTACACATAAATGTTTTATTGTAATATTGATATTGTTCACCAATAAACTATTTTATTTAAATTATATATTGTGTGAAATAGATCAATTTTTTTTATAATTTGTAATTAAAATATTTGAAATTTAATCAAGTTTTATTTATTTCTTTTAATTTTAGTTGATAACTATTATTTATAGATATTTACAGACCACACGCAAAAAAAGTTTTGAATAAGAAATTCGATTCTCTATTGAATTTTATTTAAAGAAAACCATTTGTAAAATTTGATGAATGTAAAATGAATATGAGAAAATGTATAGTGTGATGTGGAATGTAAAAAGTAAAGAAATATGGCATTTAGTGATGTGATATTGTATATAGTCTAAAATCAAGTATAATTCTTTGTTTTTTAAAAGATATACTTTTGACTTTTAAACATTTTCATCATCTTCTATTTCTTCCAACTAATAATTAAATATATTTATCTTTTATTTTATACAATAGTTTTTTATTCAAGATTATTTCCATTTGTTTTATGTTGTTTTTTGTTAAAACTTTATAACTGTATATTAATAGATAAAAATAATTATGATTAACTAATAACTAAAATTTAAGTATATTATTTTCCTTATACATAATTTATAACGATATAAACAAAATTTAATAAAACATCCTAATTACTTTTTAACCCAATAGTGATAAATGTTGACATAAATTAATTAAATTATAAATTACTTTGATATACTTAACAAACCTAAAATAATTTGGAGGAATGAAAATTCAACAATTTTAGCAGCCAATAATTAAATGACATTTCATTAATGCGGATCTCATTTTCTTGTTTCAAATAGTTGATTAATTTCAACAATAAAAATTCAGTTGATTTTTTTTTATTTTCAACATCTCTATATTACAGCTATTCAACTATGAAAAAAAAATTCAATAATTCCATTTTTAACATTTATATTAGATATGTTAAGTAAAGATTCAATATTTGAATGAATTTCAATATTTGATGTTAAAATTATCCAGTATGTTGAATAATTATGATGCTAAACCTTCTAAATAACTTATTTTTATTTCGTATAGTAAAAAATAATTTTCTTCTATATAAATAGAGATTATGTTTACTTGCACTAAACATACTAACTAATTATTAATTAGTGAATAACAATTAAATGTCTATTGAATTGTTAAATTAAAGAAATAGAAAATGACATCAAGTGTTAAAAGGTAAAAAGAAAATGTTAAATCTTGAAGTCATTGTAGATAGTAAATGAACTTATGGTTACATGTTCTCAAACAAGCAGTGTACACCAACAACAGAGCAATTCCAATCAGAATATTTATTATAAAAGGAAGTTTGTCCCAACAATTCCAGAAGATCTCTAAACACAGTACAGTCATTTCAAAAAAGCATGTCCATTTTCTTGGCTGTTCATGTTTTTAAGTGTCGTAAAAAAAATTAAAATAAATATGTGAAATTGAATTTTTATTTTAATATAACTTTAAAATATGGTCAATTTTCTAAAGATGGTAATCAGCTTTGGTTTAAATCTTTGTGATGGCTACATGATTTTAACGTGTGAATCGGTTTATATTAATTCAAAATCTATCCAATGTTATGCCATATATAAAAATAAGCTAGCTCTGAAGCAAATAATGACCCATCAGTTGTCGATTATATCCACCAAATCTGAATAATCTACCTCAATACAAATCGTGATGATCTGAAACTCTCTTAAGCGTATTAATTCAAAATCTATCCAATGGTAATGTGCTTGTTTAATTTATTTTTACAATTAAATTTAACAAAAAGAATAGAGAATACACAAATTTCTATCAAATTTTTCTTATTCAAATCATTAATTGTCATATATATATATATATATATTAACCACTTAAGGTAATTCTGTAGTTTTTATTTAAGGAAAAAATGATTGATATTAATAACAGTTTTATGGTTAGTATAACTAAAAATTTTTTATATGTTTATATGAACCAACATTTTTCTCTAGAAACTTTGAGAAATATTCTGATAATGACACGTGTCTTAGCTAACATATTATAATGTTTTTTTAATATATAGGGGGATGTTTACACCATTAAGGACACTTGTGCGAGAAAATCTTTAATTATCTCACCTTCCCAAATGTTAACTATATACTCCCTCCGTTTTAGAATACTTATCATTCTAGGCTTAATTTTTTATCGCAAATTAAGTGTTGTTTTAGAGTTTCGAGACAAAATTTATTAATTTTATATAATCTTTTATTTTTTTTATTTGTTGAAAAGTGGTTAAATGTATAGGTAATTGTGTTTTTATCTTAAAAATATGTAAAATTAAATGTTTCTTTAATATGTATGCAAAAAACTTGACAAATAAAATGAAACAGAGAGTGTTAATTAACGTTTAGTTTACTGAAAAACACACATCTTTTCATTAATTACTACAAAACCTTTGAACGCTTCAACACCCTCACAATCTCAAATCTCTCTCACAGCCTCCACTCTTATTCTGAATCTGCAAGAGATCCATTTTTACCTAAAATCTCTCATTCAGACTCAGAATTTTCACATCCTTCCACGGTTGCTTTAGCCACAAGCCACAAATCAGGGGTTTGTGTGGGGGTGGGGGGAGATTTGGCTAATGCATGAGAAAACCACAAAGGAGAGGAGCCATGGCGATGGAGAAGTCGAGTTCAAAGTACAGAACACAGTTTTGGTACGTAGCAATTGCCTCTTTCATCCTCTGGCTTGTCTTGCTTTACCTTTTCAATGCCTCCGTGAAAACCGCTCATAACCACGAGAGATTGTTCCGGAAAGAAAACGTCATTGATCTCCCTGTACACGTCTCACAACAAAACCATGAATCCGACCAAACTGTTGTCTCTGACGTCGACAACATCACTCTTCCTGTTACTACCGGTAATGATTCGTCTCAAGAGGTTCAGATTTCGGAAGACGCCAAGGTTGTGACTGATCTCGTTGAGGAACTTGAGAAAGAAAACGTTGAGGATGAGAAGAAGAGAAGTAATGATACGGCTTGGAGTCATTTGTACACGAGGTCTAGGAGAGGACATCGTGAGTCACGAAGGGCGAGATCTTCGGACAAGAGAAGGGCTCGCCATAATGATGCTTACAAGAGCAATGTGGATAATAGTGATGAGAATCATCAATCATTAGACAAGGAACCGAACTTTCTCGAGCCTAAGAACGATGTTACATCAAATAAAGCGCAAGTTGATAACATTAACGATGTGGAGATAAGTAAGCAAGGTAAGGATGATCTCGAAGGTGATAACACTGAAGAAAAACCGTCTAATAACAATAATAATACTTCCAAGGTCACAAGCAGAGTAAACACCAAGAGAAACCGAGCTAAAGTCGTGGCACGGCCAAGAGTAACGCGACGTAACGATCCATGTCGTGGAAAATACGTTTACATGCACGAAGTTCCATCTTTATTCAACGAAGAGCTTCTCAAGAACTGCTGGACGTTGAGTAGGTGGACGGATATGTGCGAGTTAACATCGAACTTTGGATTAGGCCCTCGTCTACCAAACATGGAGGGAGTTTCTGGTTGGTTTGCAACGAATCAATTCACATTAGAAGTGATATTCCACAACAGGATGAAGCAGTACAAGTGCTTGACCAAAGACTCGTCTCTTGCTTCGGCTGTGTATGTTCCTTACTATCCCGGTTTAGACTTGATGAGGTTTCTGTGGGGACCGTTCCCTTCTATGAGAGATGCGGCGGCGCTTGATCTGATGAAGTGGCTGAGGGAGAGGCAAGAGTGGAAGAGAATGGACGGTCGAGATCATTTCATGGTGGCTGGTCGAACTACTTGGGACTTTATGCGTACGCCAGAGAATGAATCTGATTGGGGCAACAGGTACGCCGCCAATCCTATTAGTCACTAATAATACTAATATTATGATTAGCATATCAATAATGTTTCACACTTTTGCTAGTTACTATATAGCACATTAGAAACGTGAATACGTAAATAATTAATGAATTATGTGTGTGGTAAAATAGTTGCATAATCATCTTTCATATTGCCAAAATGTAGAGTGGTATATCATTCATTATTGTGATGATTATGATGATAATTCCAATTGGTAAAACATGACATAATCATAGTGTAAACTGAAATCATATGTAGAAAGGAATGACAAAATGGTTTAGTGAGGAAAACACAAGTTGATAAAGCGTTATAGAATGGGAAATCTTCTATAAAATTTGGTGTAATGAACTGACAAAATGGTTAAGCAAGTAAAACTTCACTTATCTCAAATTCTTAATACATTTATCATTAGTCTTTGCATAATTACAAAATTAGAGAGTCTACTTTTATTGTACAAGCGTTCTCATTGTTGTCTATCTTTCTACCTAGCCAGGTTAATGATCCTACCAGAAATAAGAAACATGACGATGTTACTAATAGAATCAAGCCCATGGAACTACCACGGCTTCGCGGTTCCTTACCCAACCTACTTCCACCCTTCAACCAACGAAGAGATCCTCCAATGGCAGAACCGTATGAGAAGAATCAAACGTCGTTACCTATTCTCCTTCGTTGGTGCACCACGTCCAAACCTAGGTGACAGCATAAGAAGCGAGATCATGGACCAATGCAAAGCGTCCAGAAGAAAATGCAAGCTTCTTGAATGCGTCTCGGGCTCCCAAAAATGCTACAAACCCGACCAGATCATGAAGTTCTTCTTAAGCTCAACGTTTTGTCTCCAACCACCTGGTGACTCCTACACTCGACGCTCCACTTTCGACTCGATTTTAGCTGGTTGTATACCTGTTTTCTTCCATCCAGGGTCGGCGTACGCGCAGTACATTTGGCATTTACCGAAAGATATTGGGAAGTACTCAGTTTTTATACCGGGGAAGAATGTTAAAGATGGTAAAGCGAGTATAGAGAGGGTTTTGAGTAGGATTCCGAGGGAGAAAGTTGTGGCGATGAGAGAAGAAGTGATAAAGTTGATACCGAGGTTGATGTATTTTAATCCTTCGGGTAAGAGAGGAGATGTAGGAAGGTTTGAAGATGCGTTTGATGTTGCTGTGGATGGGGTTTTAGGGAGAGTGGAGGGGTTAAGGAAGAGGATTGAGGAAGGGAATGAGGAGGTTTTTGATTTTCCGGAGAGGTTTTCTTGGAAGTATAATGTGTTTGGGAATGTTGAGAAGCATGAGTGGGATTCTTACTTCGATAGGCGTTGATTAACACTAGGATTGTGTTTGGTGTGTGTGTGTGTTCTTTTCTTATTGTTACATTGAGAGAAATGAATGTAGTTGATGTGATTGTGATGGACCTGGTGGTAGAAAGATGTCACGAGGCCTAAGTTTTGTTTGGTTCACACAATTTCAAGGCATGTTAAAAGGAGTTGAGACTTCAACATAATATGTTGTTTAAGATTTGATTATAGTAGGCTTTTGCTTTAGAATCTGAACTGAAGAAATTTTTGTATAATGTTCGTGAGTTGTAGTTGTGACTTAAGAAAAACTTTTCAACAAGTTGGGTTTCTCGATAAATATTTTAGGGCTTTGGAATTACAAGTTCTTGATCAAACTTTGTATCGTTCAGTCAAAGATTTACGATAAACAAATCCAAACATCAAAGCGTCTGTAGTCCAACGGTTAGGATAATTGCCTTCCAAGCAATAGACCCGGGTTCGACTCCCGGCAGACGCATTTTTCTTTTGTTTTCTGTCCCCATTTGCTTTGCTAACTTATTTCTACACGACACCTTCATTTTTTTTTTAATCATTTTAATTTTATGAACAAGGTCATAAGTACAAAAAAAAGAAGGTTACAAAGAAAACCCTAAAATGCCTCAAACAAGTGAGGAGCCAAAATATGAACCACGCTCTAAACAACTAATCAGACAGGAACCATATCATTGTCCGAAGTATTCGTAAGCCAAAAAGAAGTACCCTCTAGGCACATAAGAATGTATCCGGGCACCAAATGAAGCACTTTAAGCAATGATAAGGGCACTAAGATTAGTTTCTGAGTGAACTCTCCATCTTTGAATATTAGACAAGGCCAAATTGATCAAGCTTGAAATGCAAAGGATGGCCATGCATTTGGACGATTAACAACTACAACTAAGTCAAATAGCTTCAGAACCAAATATAACCTGAGAAAGTTTTAGACTGGACATACTATTAACAGCCTACAGAAAAAATTGCAGCTTCGCATTAGCAAGACAACCAATGGGGGCATGTCGACTATGTAAAAGAACTTTTCCATTATGGTTTCTTAACAACCATGAAACTCCAACTATTTTTGTTTGTTTTTCCCAAGAATAAGCAAAGATTACACTTAATCGAATGAGGCGGAGAGGAAGTCCACCTTCTACAGGAACAAGCTTTGGAGGGCAGATAGCAAGGATCCGATTCTGCTTCAACCCTTTGAGCTAGAAACCAAGTATCCACATCATCTCTTATCTTTTTAAGTGTTTGCAAGGGACAAAAACTTTTGCCTTCAAAGATCCAAGCATTTCTTCTTTTCCGAATATGCCAAAGTAACCAAGGAAAGATCCTCGAAATATATGATGGAATAACGTATGCTTGATACAATTTCAGTTGGATTTTATCGAGCTTATTAACACTTTCTCGATTATCTTATACAGAATAAGCTAGAACACAGTTCGATCCCAATGAATTTGTTTGCCCCAAATTTAGAGAAATCTGAAAATTACCATTTTGTAACACAAAATAAAAAGAAAATAGTTGGAAAAAAAAAACTAAACTCACAAGATCTAACAATGCTAGTTCCCATCTTAAGAAATACAAAAGCATCAAGAGCAAGAATGTAATCGGAGACACCACGTAAATGCACGTTCTGCTACACTTCTTCCGAGCAGACCAAAGCAAAACTTAAGCGCAAGACAGTAGCGTCTCTATCAGAAGCTAGACAAGCTATACACCAGAATCCACGCAAGCTGAAACGTAATGCATCACAACCAAAATCACCTTTTAATAGACACTATCTTAGGGTAGGAAGCAATGGATAAAGAGGATGGAAGAGAATGTATGTATACCAGGAATACACTTAGAGAAGCAAATAAACCATCTTGGAGAAGAGCTGCATGTCCCCCATAGTCTTCTTCATCAACCTTTAGAATCAATGCATAGTAACCATATACTATGCCTGAGGAGATCGCCAGAAACCTGCCAAAATTTTCAGAGTAACTTAATAAGGAAAATAGTAAACTGTTGTAGCTTATAATCGTCTGAAAAATTGATTGTTTTGAAGTGGTTTCTAAGCGAAATAGTGGCCATACTAATTCAATTTCATGCGGTAATAACATTGAGTAAAGGGAGAAAGTTCAATTCTTTATGGCTATACTTGCACACAGAAGAGAAGAAAAGTACTTACAGAAGTAACCAAATGCCACCAACCAAAGGAATAGCACCCCAAATCAAACCGCAGAGTAACCCAACAACTTGTCTGATCCAATGCAACACATCTCCTAGTTGATCCTGTCCCAAATCAGACAACAACAAAACTTCAAAAAAAAAAACCAAAGAGCTGTGATAGTGGCAAAAAACCCATCAGAATCTGAAGCTAATCTCCCCCCCCCCCAATATGGAATCACATAAGCGATAAAGGAATAAACTTTAGAGCTAGAAAGGAGAGAAGAGTATATTTACCTTGTCCCAGGAAGCTTCTGAGTCGAATAATTTGGCGAGTTTGAAGGAACCCAAGTGACTGTTTTCGTGGTGGATCTGTTCATTGTTGTCTTGATGATTCAACTTCGCAGACTTCGCTTCTTTCATATTTTTCGGCGTGATTGTAAAACCCTGCTTACGCCTGGAATCGATCGAATATGAGTTCTGAGATTTATTTGGTTATGAATTGTGAATTCTGATGATTCAGATCCGATCTACGACCACCGGGAAAAGATAATATTTTTTTTCCTTTTTCGTTTTTTATATTAAAATACGTATACTAGTTTATGAGGGGAACACTTGACAATAATGCACTAGAAACAATAAATACACCGTAGAAATTAATATTTACAAAATAAATAACTATAATAAATTTAAAAAAACAGTTTAAAATACGATCAATTTAGAATATTGTAAAAATCAATAATATAACAATATAATAAAAAAAGAATAAACATATTAAAACTAAAATGTGGTTAATGGTATTGTCTATATATTTAGGGCAATTCTCTAAAATAGCCTTCTTTTAAATTTTTATCACAAAAATAGACCTCAAAAATTAAAATGACCAAAATAGCACTTTTTATTTTGAAAATTTTAAGTTTTCTTAACTTTTTTAATTCGAAACCCTATTTCCAAAACCGCACTCCTCAACTCTAAACAAAAAAAAATCTAGAATTAGTTAACCCAAGGGTATAAATGTATATTTAATAAAATATTTAAGTGCTATTTTGGTCTTTTTAATTTTTAAGATCTATATTTGTGATAAAAACTTTTTAAAATCTATTCTAGTCATTTTCTCTCTTCTTTTTATTTGAACGTATTTGAAAAAAAACGAAGACAGCTCAAAGAACAAGAAAAATAAACAAATCAGACCAATCTATAAACATAACATACACAAACAATATGAACAATTCTTCTGTTATTTAACAAGATAAATGATGGGGGTTCATGTGACAGGCTAGCGTGCAGCAGGGGTCACTTGAGTCCCGAAATCAACAGTCAATTGTAAGAATTCCTTTGAGTCATCATCTTGAATCTGTCTTCCTGTCCTCAAACTCTCAGAGACCAAACACTCTTTAAGCACGTTAACAACTTTCGACATGTTTGGTCTGTCAGATGAAGAATGATTCACGCATGACATTGCTAGTTCAAGAATCTTCCAGACTGTATTAGAGTCATAATCTCGACCAAGGTTTGGGTCAACGATTTTCTCAATATCTCCTCTGCTTATAAGAACCTTTAGCCATTCTGATATGTGGGCTTTTTCTCGAGCTCGCTCAATCACATATTGGTTTGTGATGATTTCCATGAGTACAATACCAAAACTGTAGACATCGCTCTTCTCATTTAACAAATTTGTTTGGTAGTATCTGGACAATATAGAGAGTTATATTTTTATGGAAACTTAATGATGTAAAATAATTTGAAGTTACACTAGTTGGCTATGTATTAGAGAACTTACTCAGGATCAAGATATCCAGGTGTTCCTGCAACTACTGTTGCTACTTGAGTTTCAGCTCCCACGGAAAATGATCTTGAAAGTCCAAAATCTGCAAGTTTGGCCTCGAAGCGATCGTCTAATAGTAAATTTGTACTTTTGACATCTCTATGAACCATTGGCGGCTCGCATCCAACATGCAGATACTCCAAACCTATATGAACATAATATCATTTCCATGTAGAGACATCGTAGTTAAGTTGGTATAAGATCTTAAAATATACCGAAATTGTGGTTATCAAGAATTTACCTTGTGCCGACTCGAGAGCAATTTTCAGTCTCGTAGCGCATGTCAAAGTAGATCCAGCGGATTCTCCTGTAAATGAAAATGGTAATATCCTTACATGCCGGAGGCATCAAAGTTATCGGTTCATAGACTAACAAAGACACGTATTGTAAAAACATTAGTTACCTGATAGATGGTGTTTAAGGTCCCCATTTGCCATGTACTCATAGATAAGTGCCAAATGGCCTCCTTCATCACAGTAACCAACAAGGCTAACCAAGTTTATGTGATGGACACGTAAAAGAAGCTCCACCTTTTGGATCCATTTCATACATATGAAACTCTCAGTATGACTTAAAAACTAGTTTTTTAGATCAAACAAAGTGGAACAATGTTATAACGTACCTCTGCCTTAAATTCCTTATAGCCTTGAACTGATGATTCGGAGAACTTTGACAGCGACTGGTTCGCTACCACTCAAAGAACCGTAGTAGACAACTCCAAACCCTCCTTCTCCAAGGACTTCTTTGAAGTTGTCTGTAAGTTCTACTACCTCTGAATAAGTGAACCTTTTCTTTTTGGAAAAGATTGATCGCTTTCTTGGTAACTCGGGTGTAGCAGTTGTGCCTGAACATGCAAAGAGCAATGCCATTATTATATACTATGGACTTAACGGGTTATGAAGTCTTTGTGTTCTTCTTCATCAATGATTCTACATATGTATTACCTTCTGATAAGGTGGTTTTCTTTCTGAAAACAAAAATGAGAACCAACAAGGCGACAAGAGCAGCGACTGAAGCAACCGATGCAATTACTGGAATTAAGAGTACTTTCTTGCTCTTATTGTTGCCTGAGCCGGAGGGAAAAAGATTTGGATTTCCTTGAATACTATAGAACAAGAAAGTTACAGTAGAAACTATATAAATAACCTCGATAAATTGATAAATATAATAATGTAATCATTTCTCTCAATAAGGCTTCCGAATTAGACCAGTTCAACATAGAATATAATTTGAGAAGACAACAATATACCAAAATTATAGAAAATCCTATTCAAATATATTGTTCCATTGTGGTTATAAAAATATTGTCCCATTAGTATCATAAATAATAATTTGTATCTAATTTTTATTTTACTTCAGAGTAAACGATGTTTTAGAGAAAAATAGTTCAAATATATATATTATTATTTTAGAAGTAAATTTGCTTAATTATCAATTTTCCATGATTTTAGGTAAATTTGCTTATTTGTCATGTTTAGTAATTTCATATAATTTATTATATAATAAAATAAATTTGTATTAATAATGTTATATTTTTAGAAATAAATTAATTCTTATGTATTATATTTTATCTTGAAAATATATTTTTATATTACAGAAATTAAAATTAAGATATTAAATAATTATAATTAAATATAAATCAAATACATGCTGATTTGTCAATTTTTTTCATGATTTTAGGTAGTGTTAGTTATTTATCATGTTTTAATAATTTCATATATAATTTATCATATAATAAAAATATTTTTAATAATATTATATTTTTAGAAAGTAAGATAATTCTTATGTATTAGTTTGTTATCTTGAAAATATATTTTCTATTATAAAATCTACGTGAATTTGCTGATTTGTACTTTTCCATGATTTAAGTAATTTTGCTTATTTATTATTTTTAATAATTTCATATATATTTTATATAATAAAAAAGAAATTTTGTTAATATTATTATATTTTTATAAAATATGATACTTTTTAAGTATTATATTTTTATCTTGAAAATATAATTTTCTATTATAGAAACAAAAAATTAAGATAGAAAAATTATAATTAAATATAAATCAACCAAAACCTTTGTATAAATATATATTTTAAAATATTATGCTATGTAAATATTATCATTTATAATTAATTTTAAAAAATAAATTCTAACTTATTATGTTGTTTTGAATTAAAAACATAAACTGATAAAAAATTCGTAAAATAATTATGTCCGCATGTGCAGGCAAAACATCTAGTTATAGTATTATATTTAAATTTAATCAAAGTAAATAAAATCTTATTACTTTAACCATTATTGTTCTTCATAATTTTTCTGATTAATTTTGGGATATATTGAGCTCGTAGAGGGGCCCATACAATTTTCAGGAATGATGTACAACTCTTGAATATACATTTTCTCTGTGTTTGTAAAAGAGCCGAAAACATAGACTTGTATTTGTGTAAGTGTTCAAGAATAACTAAGCCTTAATCGTGCGGATATTTGATTTAACTTGTGTTCAATGTTAACTCATAACCAGTTGATTTTGTAAAAAAAATTATATATTTTTTAATTTACATATAGAATAGAATATATTATTTTATATTATAAATACTTAATAATATTTTTTTATTTGTATACAATATTATTTTAGAAATTTAATAACTTGATGCAATTTCATGTAATGCATTTTTTTGTTAATTTATTTTAAAATACAACAACATACTAAAAATTAATTTTTTGCATTAGTTTTCTTTGAATTATTATCAATTTTATGATATTTTGTTTTTCTTGAAAACTGAACTCTCAAAATTTTATATTTGATTAATTAAATAAGGTAATACTATATTTAAAAATTATTTTATATAATATATTATATATTTTAGTTTGTGTTTTTATTTTCACCACAAAAAAGAAAAACTATTGTAACAAATTACTTTAAATTAATTTTAAATACAATGACAAAATATTTAAACAAAAAAAATACAAAAAGAAGGTATTTAATTTATTGTAAATATAATGGCTAAATGTGCAAATAAAAGGAAGTACCTAATCTGCTATCTATAATTCCAAACAATTCTCTTTTAGCATCCTTATTTCCAGATAGTATTAAAAGGTAATTCAGTTTTAATAAAATAGACTAGAAGCATCTCTGTGCGGGTGTTTTATTTAACTTATGTTCAACGCAAACTCATAAACCGTTAGTTTTACAAAAAAAAATAATAATATATATATATATATATATATATATATATATATTTATGTTTTGTAATTAATAATATGAATGTTTAATAATAATTTTTTTTATTTTTACATAATATTGTATTAGAAATTTTACAATTTAATGCGAATTGATGTAATTGTACTATTCATATATTAACATGTAATTTTTTGTCAATATTTAAAAATTGAGATTTTTTTTGGCTCAAACATGAATTGAAGGTTTTTTTGTTTTAATTTGAAAGTTCATGATTTTATTGGCCATTTTCTCTAAATTTATTACTTCAAAAATATGTTTACTACTTTCTTTAAAAAATATTAAAAAAATCTATCTATAATAAAATATTATAGTTTCAACTTTATGAATTTACAGAGGTTTTATTGTATAAAATTATCGTTAAAATTTAATAAATTGTTAGAGATAAACTTAATTACGTCAATTTCAGGCCTTTCTTTTCTCTATCACGAAGGGCTTGTGGAATTGGACCGGCTAAGCTATTCCACCCTAAGTCTCTGTCAAAACATATAACATTATTCATATACATCGTTTTTGGTGAAAATATGTGATCAGGTATTGTTTTCCAAGAAATATACTCACATAATCAACAATGATTCCATGTTGGCTAGAAACTCAGGCACTCCTCCAGTCAAATTATTATTCGACAAATCCCTAGCATTTGATTAAGGCAAAATGTATATTAAGAAGCAATCTAAGAGCTTAAACAAAACAAACTATTAACTTACAGTTCTTGTAGATGGGTTAGGTTTTGTATACTAGAGGCTATGACGCCATTTAGTCCACTTGATGATAGGTGTCTGGTTATATGAACACACCCATTTTCAGGGATTTAAAATATGTAATTGAATTTTTGACTATATAATCTTACAAGGCTATGATTCTTGGTGGAATAGAAGCATTTGTGTAGCTGCAATTTATACCCTCCCATTTGAACAACCGAGGAGCACACGGATCTCCTTGCCAGTCAATTCTTCTCAGTTCGTAAGTATCTCGAACATTCTGGATCGCAGCAACTGACAAGAAATTCCAAACTAATATTAAAAACAAATATACCAAACATGAATTTTTGCTAGTGATGATTTGATTTGACTAACCATCCTGTAGATTAGTTTCTGCTTTTGGAAACTCAATAACTATATATGCCTCCAAAGCACTGATCATTGGTGGAAGAGTTGATCTTTGAGTCATAACTAGCTCAACTTTAAAGTCGATACATGTCATAGGCAATGGGTTCCATAGAGTCTCTAGTTGTAACCTAGGAGGACGATAAGCTTTTCTTTCAAAGTTATCGTTCTCTCCAGTCCAAATAATGTCGAATTCTCTTGTTTCGTTGCCTGCGAGTGTTTGTATCTCAGCGAAATGAAGGTATATGACTGCTTGGTCTACTTTGTCTTCGTTTTCAGAAAACCAGCGAAAAGTTAACTTCTCAGTCACGTTTTTATTATTCAATGCCTTTGAAATGACTTCTTGTGGTAGATCATAAGGTGTAGAAGTGTTTACACGAACACTTGTTTTTGAAATATTCATTTTGGACGTAGCCATCGGCTCCCATTCACGATCATATACGTCTGCAGGATACCTGAACATTAATAAACAAAAAAAAAAGATTAAACCCTTGTTCTCTTCAAAATTTTCTTGCTAGTAAAGTAAGAAAATAAAATAGATTACCGAATAAAGTCACCAAGAAGAAAATCAGCAGCGTAACTGCGTTCTACGAGCTTCAAGGAACCATTTGTGGTGATGTACGTGTCAGCTCTCAATGGTCTTAGTTCCAAGGCTGAAATGATTGGTGTAGTTTTCCCTGTTCTAACAAGACAAATCTGTAAAGAGCTTGACCTTGCTATGTGTATGATCTCTTCTTTTTGAGAAAAATAAGTATCCTCTACGTCGACTGTTGTCCATATGTTAACACCAATATACAAATCGAATTTTGGGAGAACACCAAGCCCGTCGTAATTCCCGTAGAGGAAGACAGCTTTGATAAGATATTTAGTGCCTGAAATGACTTTTAGATCATAGCAGTTTCTTATTCCGTCTGGAAAATATCTTAGTAATTTTAATGGCCTGTATCCTCCTTCCCGAACCTGTTCTATTTTACCGAGCTGGCCACCTTGGGTAAAGTTTGCGTCAGATATGAAAGTTAATCCAGTCACTCGTTCGGTATAAGGAGAAGCCGTGGGGGGTAATCCGCAATCCAAGCTTATGAATTCTAGTAAGAGAAGAAACAAAGATAAATATAAATTTTCACGATTACGTAACAGCAGACTGTTGAAGAGAGTACTGTACCTTTTGGATCAGACTGAGCTTGAATTAGATGTGTAGTAGTTCCAATGGTCACAATGATCAAAGCTAGCACAAGTCCTTGAATAATCTCCATCTTATGAGGAGTTTTAAGACAAGAAGAAAACAGATTTCGCCTTTTACGCCTGTCTGTTTTATTAAGAATTGTCTTGTACTGTCAGGTACATATTGATTTCTTTATGATGGATAAACAATAGATAGTTGTCACATCAATCGATAGATATATAGAGGCTCAAAGGACCTTATTATCTCGTTGACTTTTGGATTTGTAAGAGTTTGTATACATAATAGAAAGAAACAGAATAATAACTGGTCACCATGACCACACAACGTGCTAACAACCGTTTTCCCCAATGGCTTATTTAGTTAGCTCTAATCCTGTTTTTGTTAAAGACACAATAGCATGATGTTATAAAAGATGTGTTATTTTGACCCAAAAAAGAAAAGAAAAAAAGATGGTGTTATAAAACTGAAAAAGATTTCGTTTTTTTTTTTTTTGTCTCTTTCAGCCTTTCTCACTCATGTGTTTGTGTTAAAACAAGAAAACGATATTAAACAGAGATGAAAGACATGCACAAAGTTTGTTAATCAAGCTCAACGAATCAATGTGATATCTTTTATATATTAACTAGATTCATTTTCCGCGCTACGCGCAGATTATATACAATAATTTTCATTATTTTAATTTATATATACACAATAATTTTCACCATTTTAATTTATATATTTGAAAATAGTTTACATAATATTTGATTAAAATATTATAGTATATCTAAAATTATAATAAAGTAATTTGGAGTATTTTAATTACGATTTATTTAAATGGCGAGCTATGTGTTACTATTTCTTACATTAGTGTATTTTGCATATGTTTTCGGTGAAGGTTGTTCTAATAATGTTAAGGGGAAATCAATTTTACCACAGAGTTGATACTATTTTCAAATTTATTATTAAAGAATTATTTTTTTATAAATACTTTAAATTTGTGATAAGAAAAACTAAACTATGTAGCCCTCATAATCATTTATATATGTCCAAGAATAATTTATAGACATATAACCAATCTCATCCCTTAAATGCTAAACCCTAATAATTGTCATTAAATCGTAAACTCAAACTAGGATAAGACCTGCGCCTTGCGCAGGGTGAATATATGTAATTAAAATATAAAATTTTAATATTCACAAATTTAAAATTTACATATGATTGTTTTTGTATGTATTTGAAATTTTAGAATTTTGGAATTTTTATATAATTATCTATACGTATGATCAAAAACAACTTTAATTAGAAATGTAAATCAAATCTTAGAA